>MU860142.1:0-65132 GCA_033296875.1 Achaetomium macrosporum
AAGCCATTTGACGCCTGCGTTCGACAAGTTCTGCGCCGAACATCAGATCCTTACCGAATGTATGCCTCCGCACTCGTCGCATCGTCTCCAAGCCCTTGACGTTAGCTGTTTCGCTGTCCTTAAACGGACGTACGGCGATCTCGTTAAGGCAATGATAGCGCTAGGGGTTCAATACATCGACAAGCCGAGATTCCTCGAGCTATTCCTCGAAGCTCGCAAAAAGTCATTCACCCCGAGGAATATCACAAGTGGCTTTAGAGCTATAGGCATTTCCCCTTTCGATCCTAATCAAGTCCTCTGTCGGCTACAAACCAAGATTCGGACACCAAGTCCTCCTCCTGCCCCTGAGCAACCATCGAGTCTCCCTCTCAAAACGCCAGTAAACTTGTTGGAACTTGACTCTCTCCAGAGAAAATGCCAAAGAGAGATAAGTCCAACGGATAGGGCGCTTCGGAAAATTGTCAAAGGCTGCCAGATAGCGATGCATACCGCTATCCTTCTACGCGAAGAGAACTCACGACTTCGGGCTGAAAATGCTCGACAGAAGAAAAAGCGGGCACGCCGGGCTTTTATCCAAAATGGAGGAACTATGACAATTGAAGAAGGAAGGGCTTATATCGAGGCCACGCAAAAGGCTCGTCAGAAGGAAGGAAGGAGTCATAGACCTCGTCAAGAGGTCGAAGAAGGAGAGGCGGGGCCATCGGAGACGACTATGCCAAAGACGCAAAAGCGTACGCAGCCGAAGTGTAGTGTCTGTGGCTCAGTCGAGCACAATGCTAGAAGGTGCCCTTGTAAATAAGGACTCGAATGATATAGATTGTATTCCGAATAGACTCGGTTTTGTGGTGTAAGTTGTGTTCGAAGTCGACATGGTGGGGTGTGGGGCTGGAAAGTGTCCGGGAAGGTGGTCTGTCCGGAAAGGTGGTAGATTACGTTAGTGGGAGCCACATCAGCCTTTGGGATTACATAATCCGCGCGGACCCGCGCATCTAGTGGGGGCCGAAGGTGCGTTTTCTTACGGGAACTCCCGTGTCGCCGAGCTGTGGGGTCAAGGGCCGAACTGCCCATATACGTCATTAGAGTTGTACCAGTAGCTCAAAGACCAGACGAGTTTACTGTGTATTGTCTGGCCGGACAGTTCCCAGGATTGTTTACGACGAGATACCTTAGTCGGGCTCGACACGCTTATTCTAAGTGAAAAGGAAGATCAAGCGCCTCATTCATTCTGTCTCGGCCCTAGTTGGCTGTCTCTATAGCTCTGTGTTCCGAGCCTGTCCCGATCGTACCCGACCGGGAAGCTGTGCCCACCAGAAGGCTGTGGAGGGCGACACTCGCTCCTGTTCCTGCAAACACCGATTGCATAACTCGCTCGATTTAACAGGACTGCAGTATGTGGTGGCCTTGGAGCAGTTCAGACAAGCCGACAGGGCCATCAACTCCACAGAATGATACTTCTAGATCATCCCAGACGGGGAGGGCGAGAGACGACTTAAAGGACGCCGCCGGCCTCAACCCCAACAAGCGAAGCGACAGAGAGACACTTCCGCCAAAGCTACAGAAGATCATTGACAAGTCCGACAAAGAGGACAACCTCTTTGACGAGCTCGTCGAGGGATAGTACGTCTCCGCGCCCCGGAATCGTCCCGGTACCCCGTCTAACGACACTCGCGCAGTGCCCCTCCATCCACCGAGTCCAACGTCCGCTATGCCGCCTATGCCTCCCGCTTTCGCACTATCCTGCTCTCGGCCCACCGCTACGTCGCCTACACCTCCGACATAGGCGAGTCGTTCCGCCCCGTCGCCCATCCCTGGCTCGTGCGCGGCGCCTACGGCGTCTCATGGGCCTACATCCTGGGCGACGTCAGCTACGAGGGCTACAAGGCGTACTGGCACAACCAGCGGGTGCTGAACCCGCAGGTGGAGCTCACGACGCGGCAGCAGCAGATGCTTGGGGTTGACCTGACCGCCGCGCCCGGGTCTGCCGCTCCGGCTGCACCGGGGACGGTACCGCCGCTGGAGGACTGGCGGACTGTGATGCTGCAGCGGGGAATCTTCCAGAGTATTGCTAGTATGGGCTTGCCGGCGTTTACGATTCACAGCGTTGTGCGGTACAGCGGGCAGGCGATGAAGGATGTGAAGAATGTGAGGTTGAGGACGTGGGGTCCGATTGGATTGGGGCTTTCGGTTGTGCCATTCCTGCCGAGAATTTTCGACAAGCCGGTTGAGAATGCCGTCGAGTGGGTATTCCACAAGGGATTTGAGAAGTTTGGCGGTCATGAGGCGGTCGGGAACGCGCCGCTTATTGGGAGAGAGAGGCAGTTGAGCGAGAGGCCGAAGCAGAAGAAGGAGTAAGGGGGGTATGAGTTAGACACGCGGTTAGAGCCGGATGTGTTCTCCTTTTTTGCTCTGCCCAGGATACGAACACTCACGACAGCGGCATCACGGCTTCCCTAGATACTGCGAGCAACCTGTTAGGTGTTTCATGAGTGCTTCTCATCTCTCAGATAATGTTCAAATCGAAACGACACATAGAAAAGGTATTCAACCCGCCAATCCTCGGTGAAATTCAATTAGGATTGCCTCAAAGCTGTGTCCAAGCTGGTGCTATGCAACCTCCATAAGCCATGCGAGTATTCCCTGAACGCCTTGCTCTAACCGGAATGCTGTACCGAAACATGCGAGTAGGTAAAACAGGCAGCCATACTCAGGGCGTCATCAAATCTGGCGGTGGCCCAACTCCCCTCAGCAAAACGACCGTATTTCCGCTTTGCAACACATCCCCTAGTTTCTCGCCGAATTCCAATAACCTCCCTCCTTCCACATGGAAGACTCGTAACCGATCCTCCTCTTTATCTGACAAGTTATTGATATTCTGCACCTGCAAACTCCTCGCGGCAGCGTCAAGCATCCTCCCTACGACCCAGTCCTTGTTATAGAAGAACTCGCCCTTGGGAATCTTGGCCTTTGCTGTCGCCGCCTCTGCCTCCACATACAGATACACCCTCTTCTCCGGCGCGAGCTTGGCGTCCCCCTTGGCCGTCTTCTTGAGGGTATTCACTGCTATCATCTGCGCCACTTTAGGCTTCGAGCTGGGCGACGCGAACGACTGTTTCGCCTGCTCACGCTTGGCCTGGCCCCAGAGCTTGAATCGCTCAAGCGCGCTCCTCGCCCCTTCAGCGACGGCGGCTGCTTGGGCAGCGCTGGCAGCGCGCGCACCGATGGGTGTTTTGCTTGCGCAGTCGTGGTCCTCGCCCAACCGGTGTTTCAGGCAGTAGTCGCGGTTGCAGTTGGCGCAGTGCACGCCCGGAACGAGGCTGGTGCCGATGATGGTCTTGCACTGGTCGTCGGCGCAGGGCTTCTGCGAGACGAGGTCCCGCATGCGCTTGCCCTCGCCTGCGGATTGCTTCGCCAGCTCCGCTTCGCGCTTCCGCCTGGCCCATGCGCCTGGGTTGGTGCACGCGTGGCCGTCTTCGGTGCGGTGCTCGAGGCAGAACGTCTTGTTGCAGGACTGGCATTTGAACGGTAGGAAGTCGAGCTGGTTGCAGTACGCGTACTGGCAGTGGGAGCCAACTAGGCTGGCGTCGGTGCCGCGGCTGTCGACCGCAGCGGTAGACATTTTGATATAGGAGGTTTCGTCGGAGTTGGGATCTGGGGAGGCCATCGTTGCTGTGCGGCGGGGAGAGAGCGTTTATAAGCGAATGTCATATGTAAAGGAGTCCCTGGGCACTTAGGTAACCACCGGTTGCGTGACCCAACCGTATGGGCGGTGCCAGAATTGGCTGACCAAGCGGACGGGAGGAGGAAGACGACGACGTTTGCTGCCTGCGACGAGAGTCTGCCACGAGCTGGAACAATCTCGAATGGACCCGGCAGCATGGCATCGCGCGGGGCAAGGGTCCGGGTCCAATGCGGCGCGGATCAGTTTGCTTAGCGTCTTGGCACCCCGAGTCAGATCTACTATCAGGGTTAGGGTAGAGGAGGGCCGGCGAGAATGGAAGGACGTCAACGAAGCAACGTTGTAACAATTCCACCCAGAGCGCTCAACGCACCTGGCTAATGTTGAGCAACATCTTGAAGTCGGCATGCCTCCTTATGTTCCAAGGAAGCGCATACGCGGCGACACTCCTCCCGGCAGAACCGAGCCCGAAGATGGCCAGAGAAGAAGCCCAAAGGCCTTGACAGCGCCACCGCGCAAGTCAACACTGTTTGACGATCTCGACGCCACCTCAACCCCGAGGTCCTCGACGAAAAATGGCTCATCCTCTTTGTTAATAGGTGACAGCGAAGACGATGAAAGCTCGTTGACGTCGCTTTCCGATGCCGACTTTGAAGATGTTCCAGCCCCCAAAAGGCAGAAAGTCCATGAATTTGCAAAAGGAGAGGATGATGATGATGATGATGATGATGACGACAATGATGATATCGAATTCGAGGATGTCGAGACACCATCTGTGGCGCAGCCAGATATACCGACACCTTCCGGTGACCTGGAATTGACTTTGATACGGGATACGAGGATATCGCTGGCGAATGCGCTGGGCAAGAAAGGCCCCTCAAAAAGGGAGCGACAGATACGCGTCGCCACGCATTGTATGCATGTGCCGCTGTTGCTTTGGCACAATGCTATTCGGAACGCCTGGCTATGCGATCCCCTGGTCCAAGGAATCATGCTGTCACATCTTCCGCCAAGGTTATGGAACGAGGTCGATAGATGGAAGAAGAACAGTGGGTTGGAAATACCGGGGGAGACGCCCCGAAGAGGCAAGACAAAACGGGATTTGAAAGGGAAAGGGAGGGCTTCTGCTCCTTCATCCCGCGACTGGAGCGATGCATCGCAGCGTCTGGAAAAGGGCGCTGTGGACATGAGCCATGGAGATCCCCTTTTCAGGCTAATGAAATCCCTCGCTGCCTGGTGGAAGCAAAGGTTCCGTATCACTGCCCCCGGATTGAGAAAGTGGGGATACATGCCGCTGGAGAGGCTGGATCGCCTGACGAAGGCCTTCAAGCAGGGAGGTCATGACCAGGATAGGTTCGGGGAGCGAATCCGAAACTTGGACGAGTTCCGGAAGCACGCGCAGGAATGTGCCGGTAGCCGGGACGTCGGCGCACAGTTATTTACGGCTTTGCTCAGAGCACTGGGCTTGGAAGCTCGCCTGGTTGCTAACCTTCAACCCCTGGGTTTCGGGTGGAACAAGTTGGAGGAGGCAGATCCCGAGAAAGAAGGATTCGGCTCTTACCAGAGTCCGCAAAAGGAACCAGAAGCTGTTGCCGAAGACGGCGCAGCTGCCGAGAAAGCAGCGAAGAGCAGAGCTCCCGGTCGGGCGTCAAAGCGAAGCGCGCGGTCGGCACGGTTGAAGGACCCGTCCGATGATGAGCTGATGGCCGATGACAGCGACGATGACCTGGCTATTCAAGTCCCGCAAGCGCCGCAAAAGAAAGGTAGAATATACGACGCTGATCTGGAGTTCCCTCACTACTGGACCGAAGTGCTATCGCCAGTGACGAATAAATACCTGCCGGTTGACCCAATTGTCAAAGCCGTGGTCGCGACGAACAGAGAACTCGTGGAATCGCTAGAACCACGCGGAGGCAAAGCGGACAAGGCAAAGCAGGTCATGGCATATGTTGTTGGATACTCCCAGGACGGAACGGCCAAGGACGTCACCGTCCGCTACCTCAAGCGGCAAATGCTGCCCGGTCGCACCAAGGGGATGCGTATGCCTGTCGAAAAGGTCCCGGTATACAACCGCCACGGCAAAGTCAAACGGTATGACCAGTTCGACTGGTTCAAATCCGTCATGAGGGGCTACGTCAGAGGGGATCGGTCTCACCCTATCACAGAAGTTGACGAGGAGGAGGATTCCACCGACCTGAAGCCCGCCAAGCTCGAGAAGAAAGAAGTCAAAGATGGCGGAGAAACCCTTCAATACTACAAACAGTCCAAAGAATTCGTCCTCGAGCGCCACCTCAAGCGCGAAGAAGCCCTCCTTCCCACCGCACGTCCCGTCAAGACGTTCAAGAATAAATCCAAAGGCGCCCACCCGCAAGAAGAACCGGTCTACTCTCGCAAAGACGTCGTTCTGGTCAAAAGCGCCGAGACCTGGCACAAGCAAGGGCGCGCGCCCATCCCTGGCGAAGAGCCTCTGAAGCGGGTGCCCTACCGCGCCGCAACGACCAACCGCCGCCGCGAGATCGCCGAGGCCGAGGCCGCAACGGGCGAGAAGGTTCTCCAGGGCCTGTACAGCTTCGACCAGACCGACTGGATCATCCCCCCGCCCATTCAAAACGGCGTCATCCCTAAGAATGAGTACGGCAACATCGACATGTTCGTGGAGCACATGTGCCCCGAAGGGGCAGTGCACGTCCCTTACCGTGGCGCGATGCGGGCGGCCAAACGGCTGGGGATTGACTTTGCCGAGGCCGTCGTGGACTTTGAGTTTGGTCATCGCATGGCTGTGCCGGTAATTCAGGGGGTTGTGATTGCTGAGGAGCACTACGATCGGGTGATGGAGGAGTTGGCGAAGGACGGGGCGGAGAAGAAGAGGAAAGAGGACGAGAAGAGGCGGAAGGCGGCGTTGGCTATGTGGAGGAAATTTATCATGGGAATGCGAATTCTGGAGAGGATTAAACAGGATTATGGGGAGGTTAGGGAGGATGTGGATGTCTTTGGCCGGGGAAGCGGTGGTCGGCTCTTGGTGGAGAGAGGAATGCAGGACGCAGGCGCTGATCCAGCAGAAGATAGGGATACGGCCGGCGGGTTTCTGCCCGAAGGGTATGAAGAGGATGACGACAAGACGGGGAATTTGACTTCCGGGTTCTTCCCTGTCGTGGATGATGAAGACGACGGCGGTGAGGATGCGCTTGAAGTTGATCACGGCGAAGGCGCAAACAGTCCGACTGCCTCGCAGGCCAAATCGGTAACCCTGAGCACCAAGCCGAAGCGGAAAGTCGCCGCGAAAGGCAGAGCGACGGCATCCCGGCGGAGGAGACGGGTCAACGGTCCTTCAACCTCGGAAGAGGATGACGATGATGACGACAGCGACGATGACGAGCCTTGGGACTGAAGAGCGCTCTGCCGCACTCTGGTCTGGCCAGGCTGCCAGTCCAAAAGACCTCTTCAATCGGCGATCGGTGTGTGGCAGCTCCGACATCAGACGTCAGGTTCTTTGGCCCAGATCACCATTGGCTACGGTTTTCTCGGCTCTTGGGTTCTGATGCCATGATGGGTGTTGCTTCCACGGTGTGCTCTGGAGGCTGCCACTGTAGCAGCTGAGGTCTCGAGGTGGTTTTAAGTACGGATTACATGTCATGTACCAGGCTACCATTCGGTCAGGGCACTGCCAAGGACAGCGACCCAATCCTCCGGCCACCCTATCTGCGTTGTTTTCCAGCTGAGTGTTGAGCATCCAGGGCGAGGAGCTGCCTCGCATTGTTTCGCTGGGGTTTCATAACGAGCATACGCTGGGCTTGATAGACATACATTGCATGTACGTACTGTACCCCGCCGTGCCTTGGTGTCGCGCACAGTGCTGGATCTGAATGCGGTGATGAGGATGTGAGATGCACGCAAGTGAGTGACCATGTCTGCTGCAGATATTGCAAGAGTTGGCAAGCTTACGAACCCTGCACAGTTCCTAGCGCATGAATTTTCCTTTTGCAACTTGAAGTGCCCCTTGGACCCTCGTGCAGGTCACTGAGGCATCGCAAGCAAAGCAGAAGCCTCCGGCCCACACTTACACTTTCCTCACCAGCTGCTTCACAGCTGCTGTCTGTTTCTCGGCCGCCTGGACCTGGACATTTCCCTAACACCTCAGCCCGTCCTCGACAACCCGTCATGACTCCCATCATTCACCGAACATAAAGCAGCCTGCAGCCTGGAATGCCAATTGCCCGTATTCTACAGAAGACCAAGGCATTCCGTATACTGACCGGCCTACCATTCAGAATTGCTCTCTCACATCCACTGCGTTCTCCCTGCCAGTCGCTAACTGCCTGCCTTTGACAAGCATTGGCACTTGAAGCCTTCAGTCAGCCTCACTCACTTCCAAGCTCACCGTCTGCAGTCGCGGTCTTCTTGCATCTTCACTGCCGGCTTTTCCACAGTGGTTTCTGAGAGTCCAACGACCGACCGCCGTCCCCGATTCTGACTTGAAGAATATCAATCCCCGGTTGACAATTGCGCGCTGTCTCTCGCGTCCATCTGCACCTGCTTTTGCCCCTTCTTCTCTTCGGCCATAGGCTTAAGGGCGCTAACCGAAGTGCGATGGTTATTGATATTTCAGACTCTCCATCGCCGCCACCACATTCTCCGCCGTTCTACCGCACCAAGCCGGGTGATTTTAACCTCGGCATCGATCACCCTCTCAGCGGGTAAGTGCTTCTTACCTCCTATGTTTGTTTTCCCTCTCTATTTCCGTCACTCGATTGGAAGCTTGGAGGCTGGTTCGCTCAAAGCCCGAGGCGTCCCTTTAGCTTCGGAACTTGGCACTTCCGTTTGATCCATCCCAAATGGGCTCGAGGATACGTCGTTCTGCACGGCACAGGATAGCCCACCCGGCGCCGCCGGTGATGGTTTTCTGCTTGCTCTGCACGCCCTCCTCTGGTGACGCCTCTTCTTGAGGGGTTCGAATTCAGGGTACCCCGCCGATGACGAGTCACGGTCCCTTATGGGACAGCGTATGCATGCCACAACTATGCGCATGCAATAGCCGCAGCCTGAGGTACAAGACATTTCCATACCCTTCGCTAATGTTGGACGCAGGACTCCCGATGAAGTATCACCGATGGCTCCTGTGTTGCGATCCAATGCGAGCCCATCGTCTCAGGATGGGGGGCTATCAAAATGCGAGGAAGCCATTTTGAGCTGCTTTCCAGATATTTGCCTCGACTATCTAAGAAGCGAGGCTGCCCGGTACGAATGGGACTCTGAACGTCTCATGGACCACATATTGGATCAGCAGGAGAAAGGCTTCCCGTATCCGCGGGCAAACATACTGAAACGGAAGCGACCCGAAAAGGATGAGCAAGACGAACATGCAGAGATGCGTAGGAAAGTTGAGATAGGGGATCCACGACATGCTAATAAGGGTTTTGATTATGTCAAGCATTACACCAATGCCACGTAAGTATCTTCTGACTCATAACACATTCTTTCTTTTTGGTCGTCTTTCCCCTATAACCTAACAGTGCGCAGTAGGAAGCTCCTCAAGGCTGCCTTTCCCCAACGTTACGCTGAAGATATCGACAAGCTGATTAAAGACAACGACTACCGGCTTTACACGACTTATCAGATCCTCGACGAGGCTGGTTGGAATACCGAGGCACGCCCAATGCGAGTCAAGAAATCCATCAGCAGACGCGTTCAACCGGGGGCAGAGCTGCGCAACAGCGCCATCGAGGCAGAGAAGGACGCCCTGGCGGAATTCGATGCGGTCAGTGCCGATTGTCGAGTAAAGGCAGACGCGAGAGCCGCCAAGAAAGCTGAGCAAGAGCAGAAGGAACGCGAGGAAGCAGAGAATTTGGAGCGGGCTAGGGCTGAAGGAAGTGTCACAGATTGCGGGTGCTGCTTCGACGAGTTCGCTCTCAACAGGATGGTTCACTGTAACGGCACGGTGATCCATTGGTTCTGCTATGGTTGCGCCCGGCGCATGGCTGAGACCGTTATCGGGCTCTCAAGATACCAACTTGACTGCATGTCAATGGACGGTTGTGATGGCACCTTCGCCAAGGACCAGAAGGAGTTGTTCCTGGATGGCAACTTGACCACTGCTCTGGACCGGATTGAGCAGGAGGCGGTTCTCCGCATGGCTGGCATCGAGAACTTGGCTACCTGTCCGTTCTGTCCATACGCAGCTGAGTATCCGCCAGTCGAGGTCAACAAGGAGTTCCGATGCGAAAACCCGGACTGCGGATCAGTCAGTTGCCGCCTTTGCCGGCAGGAGACACATATCCCCAAGACGTGCGACGAAGCTGCGAGCGAACGCGGACAAACGGCTCGGCGTGCGATCGAGGAGGCCATGTCAGCTGCGTTGATACGCAACTGCAATAAATGCAAGATAATCCTTCTTCCTCACTGTCTTCTCCTGATTGCTGACCATGCACAGGTGGCACCCCCTTCATCAAAGAGAACGGCTGCAACAAAATGATGTGCACACGCCCCGGCTGCGGGAACATGCAGTGCTATGTCTGCTCTCAGTCATGCCGGGACTATTCCCACTTCAACGACTCATCTCGGGGTGGGAAGGCGGGAAACTGTCCCTTGTTCGACAATGTCGAGCAGCGCCATGCGACCGAGGTTCAGGCAGCCGAGGAGCGGGCTCGCCAAAAGATTGCTGAGGAGAATCCGGATGTTGATGCAGAGCTACTGGAAATCAAGTTCTCCGAGAGCGTAAAGAAGGACGACGAGGTGCGCAAGGTGGCCGGCGCGGGACCCCACCAAGGACATCGGCGGCCTGTGTATGGCCCGCCACCGCCCATTCCGTACGGTGCGTTACACTGATCCGCTGATTCTGCCGGCACAAGGCTAGGTTAGCAAGGTCACGCTTACAGTTAATAATTGGTCTCTGTAGACAATAATCATGTTGCACCGCTCGGTCGTGGACAAGCACAACCCCGGTTACCGGATACTGCCGCAGTCCAGCCTGTCCAGCAGGCGCTACCGGCTCAGCAACCACGCCCCGTCGTCGTAAATGGCGGGCCAATGTACCGCCAGCGCCCCTTGGCTGGTATCTATGTCGCGCCTCCAGCAGTAGATCGTGGTGAGGGTCAAGCTCAGCAACAAGGTCCCGCTCCGCAGGATGCTCCCGCCGTCATCCCTCGGCAGAACGCTTATGTATTGAACAACAATTTCTTTCGTCCGCCTGGAAGCCAATGGCCTGTTTCCGCTCCGCCTGCTCCTCTGCAACGGCCCCAGGTGCCTCAGGAATGGAAACAACACAATGCTCCCAAAGCATCATTTGGCCTTGACCCTGGTCCTCAGGATGCCAATCCGCAGGTACTTGCCTATGTCCCTGGCTCGCACTTTCAACAACAACCAATGCGTGCGGGGGCTCACTTCCCCCCAGGGCCCCCAGAACCCCGACCCATTCGGCAGCCCGTACCCCTTCGCCCTGTTCCTAGGCCTCATCACCTTCTGGCCGGGATCCAGGGCGATCCCCCCAGACCATCAGTTGCCTCTGACCCTCATCTTTGGGAACGGGGGCGCGATGTCGACCAGGCAGCAATTGCCTATCAGCCTGGTATGCACCCCCAACAACCGTTGCGTTTTCTAGCGGACCATCCCCTTATGGTTTACTTACCCCTGGGTGGAGGGGGGCCGCAACCGCATAATGGTTGAGACCTGTGGGTGATGCGAAGGTCTTATGCAAGATGGAGGTGAGAGAGCCTAACATACTAACGAAGGCCGCCAGGTGATTGATCCCTTCCTATGACGCGTCTGCTCTGGGTCAGGGCTGCGTCAGGAAGGTCTCTTCAATATTATGGTCCCGATATGTCCCGATATGGTGGTTAAGTTGACGGCAATGCTCTGGAAGAGGAGATCACCTGGTCACTGATTCCTTGCAGACGGAACTTCTCCAAGACACTTACACACATATCTTCCCTGTTTGTTCTTGCGTCTGCATTTTCCGTTTCCTTCACTCCTCTTTTTGCTTCAGCGTTCTTATCCCATGGAGATTCACGTACTTCCTGCCGTGTGTTATGCGAGCATTCTGCACTCCGGCTTCACGTCATCTCCTATTATATTGGCGGCAAGAGGTCCCTCCGGTCCAGAGGATATCGGGCTCGGTCATGTGGTCAACTGCGACTTTCACTCCTCATGATCCCCCTTCCCTGGGATAACACGGCAAGGGAGCGGCGCTGCATCGGCAAGGTCTTCTGGTCAGGCTTTGCATGGTGCGAAGTGTACAACGGCGTTGGAGGTGCGGTGGTGGACTGGTCAGCACTTTATGGTCTTGTGGTCGGGCCTGGGTGGTACGAAATACACGAGGGTGTTGCGGTGTTGGGGTGCAGGGGGTGCTCTGGTCGGGCACTTCACTCGGATTTGCGTTGGGCGGAATCCGTTTGCAGTTCTCCGTTGGGGAATGGCGGGGGGCGGCGTTTACATGGGATGGTCACATTGTCGGCTACGAGGCCGGTGTTTGTGGTGCAATGGTCGAGCACTGCGATCGCATCTGATTCACACCCTGTATCGAGGACCAAGACGAGTCTTTCGTCCACCTCCATGCCTTGGTCTGGGGGAGGTCCATGCGGTGTGGTGGTCAAGGGCTGCGGGTTGCTGTTCTGGAAGCAACGAGTTGAGTCCTTTCACGAATATTGTTATGTATTTGTCGTTGTCTACACAACTCGCCAGCTTCTGGTGATGGATGAAGCGAATCTGTCTTCCTTTTCAGCCATGCGTCTCGCCCAATTTACCATAGCATGACAACTTGTGTCTGAATCGGTGCCATCTCACTCCCTACATCTCCCGTCTGCTCTCCCCCTGCTTTCACACCTCACTCACCACGCACCTAACTCCTTATACAACGACTCACCTCCCCTTGCCGAACTTCTCATGCCACTTGCCCCGTGCTTTAGGCGCCGCCCCAGCCCCCGTTCCAGCTGCCACATCTGCCTCCGGGACAAGCTCGATTGTCTCATGGACTGTGGCAATTGCCGCCAACCCCGTGTATGGCGCTGCAGGGGGCCCATTGCCGCCGCCGTCATTGTCGTTGGTGATGGTGATGGTGTCATTCTCTAGGTTCCATCCTTGTTGCGGTGACAGCAGGATGAGCGCGTTGGATGTGTTCTTCTGTCGCAGAGAGTATGTCTTGGAGGAGGGAGTCTTGAGGAGGGCGGCTGTTTCGGAGGGATGGAGGGTGAGACTGAAGAATCGACAATATGAGTGTGAGTGGCCTGGCCAGGGAAGGAGGGGGTGGAGGCAAGTGACAGAGGGGTGGGGATTTTGGGCAGGGGATAAGATTGGAAGCATGATATGCGCTTGCTGTGGCCTGGGAGGGAGAAAACTGAAATGAGGACGAAATGCATGCATGCACCAAGACTCACATGGGCGGGTCTCGGCTTTCAAGCAGCTCCAGCAGTTCGGGCGGCAGCTCAAGGAGCTTGTATCCGATCCCGTGGGAGGCGTGGGAGAGCGGAATTCCGGGGTTGCCTTGGCTTGACATGGCGAAGCGGCATCAAGTTGTGTCGTCTGGGCTCGCTGGAGAAGCGAGACCCAGGTGCTCTGTAATACTCGTTGAGCGCAGAGCTCCCTGCCTTTATTACCCCGACACAGTCCGTGTAAGGTACAGTACCTTACCTAACTTCCAGCGATCAGTTACTATGAGGTACTGTATGTATGGATACATTACAGTACCCACCTACATTACTGTATCTTACCAATCTCGTAGGGTTAGCGGGCGTATATGCTAGCAGTAATTCCAAGTGGCGTTAGTTACTGTAACGGGATCTGTAGGTCTTTAGTATCATAACGTACAGCAATACATCGAACTTACAGTATGCTTGCACGCTGCTTACCTAGGTACCGTAGCCCCGCCTGGCCAGAAGAAGCCGTACGCCAACCATCAAGACGGAGCGAAACTTATTTATCTCATTCCTTTCTTTTCTTCCTCTTCTTCCCGTTCCTCTTTTTCCTATTATTTTTCTTCCTTTTCTTTCTTTCAATTTTATTTTCTCTTCTTTCTTTAGATTTAATCCTGTTTGGTTGACTGCTTGTACACTGCTTGTTGCTCAAACTGTGGGGTACCTGAGTTTGGTGTATGTACATACAGCTTTTTTTCACCATGGGGAGCGTAGGTATGGTACAGTATCTTAGGGAGTGTAACTGTTAAAGTTATCAGTGGACACCCAGCTCCAGGCAGCCGCAGGCAACTGTCCAACTTTCAAGTCCCCCCGTGATGCTGTCCCTCGCTGAGGTAGGTACAGAATCGTGTCGTCGATGGAAAACATCAGACCGCGGCCTTTTCGAGCACCGCGCCTCGAAACAGAAAGACAAGCGCCCATCAATCAGTGATGACGAACTCGTGAGATGACGGCGGCTTCGTTGGAGAACCTCCCGGCCGAACTCATTGGTCAAGTGACAGAGCAACTTTTGGTGACCTGGGCTTTCGGCTCTGGTGCTGCGCTCGGGGTGTGCAGGCGGCGTCTGCATGCCATCGTCCTTCCGCTGTTGTACAACCATGTCGGCAAGGTCAACTTACAGGCTGGAGAGGACGCCCTGATATGGGCAGTTGAGAACGGTGAGCTCGGCGTCCTCAATGTTCTCTTGGAACACGGAGTCGACCCAAATGCCCGGTTCTGGTCGACATTGCCCGATAGTGTCCGCCAGGAAGTGTTCTCTGCGCAAGACCTCAGGTGCCGCCTGTCGCCCAGGGTCGATGGCTACCTCGTTTCTAAGATAATCCAGGAGGATATAGCATGGCTTCAGCGATGCAAACCAAGTCATGATAGAGATTGGACTGGCGAAGATCGCTTACTTCGAGCTTGGTATTTGGCTACCGTTGACAGCGACATACCGGAATCCCTCCCAGTTCGCCATTGGGAGCCCAGGGCGGCGACCCATACGCAGCTCATAACCGCGCTGGTCAAAGATGCCCGGTTTGGCTGTCGTCAGCCTCATCACGGGTTGAATCCGCGCAAGTATCCGTACTCATGGACCGCGATTCATCTGGCGACCAAATGGGGCAGTAGGCAAGCTGCTGAGACTCTTCTTGCTTACGGGGCGGATATTGAATCCAGATGCCAGGGCCTCTGCGACTGTCTGCCTCCCACTTGCCCTGGTCCCAGCGCCGAAGAACGACCTCCAACTTGGAGCCCTTTGCACCTCGCCGTCTGCTTTGGCTACGACCACCTCGTCAGCCTCTTCCTCGATTACGGCACAAATTACATGGCAGTCGGCGAGTTGACGACGGGTCTCCCGAGTTGCAGCTGCAGAGGATCATGGAATCACTGCTTTCCACAGTGCCGCCTTGCGAGGCAATGTGGCCATGTGCCAGCTCCTGCTCCATCACCATGCCGCGGGTGTCTCTGAGCGAAGCGACGACGTGCTTGAGCGAGAAGATGCCAAAGGGCTTCGGGCGCTCGACTACGCTGTCGCTGCCGGACGTACACGGACGGTTGGTACCTGGCTCCTGGAGCATGGGGCCGACCCTCTGCAGCACATTGCCCCCGCCGAACGTGGCTTCCTTGCACCTCTAAACTTGCTGTGCTCCCGGCAGCAGTACCGAGATGCACAGTACCTCTTGGACCGAATATCGCACCGGCCCGCCGACTACACCTTTGCCCTTCACCTATGCTTTCCGGGGTCGCAGGCGTCGAACCCCCCGCCGTTGACGGCCACGCTCGGATCGCTCCGGTGTCTCCTCCGTGAGTACATGGAGGGTGTTGTGTCCGGAAAGTGCCGCATGCTCGAACCCGACAGCGAAGAAGCGTTGATTTGTTTGGTAAGGCGGTTGTTGGAGGCAGGAGCGGATCCGAACGCCCTCCTCGTCATGGGCAGACCCTCGCTTCTATCTTCAGTCAGCTCTGCACTTGGCAGCTTCCCATGCCCAAACAGAAGTAGTCAAAGTCCTCATCAGCGCGGGAGCCCTGCTCGAGCTCCGCACCGAACTTCGAGGGCCGGCATATCACTTGCTAGGACCTACCGAGTTGGGCTCCGCGATAACCCCCCCGCCTAGCTCTCCTGTTTTCCTCGGTCCACGAAGGTATTTAGAAAACATCATCGCCCTTCTGGAGCTTGGAGCCTCGTTTAAAGACCCGAATCGTAGAATACGCGGCCAACAAACAGGGCCCACAGACTGGTTTAGCCCATGGTTCAGCCATAGATCGGCCTGGTACAACTCGGACCACTATGATCTGTTTGAAAGATTTATGGAGTTGGTGGTGCGACAGCTGAGAGATCAGGGTCTGCCCGCTCCACTGCCCGCGGACTTGATGTACGTCGCTCTCCTGCACGGAAACCCGAGTGAGGAATTTCCGAAATGGTACATGACGATTTATATTGCTTACTTATCTTGTTCTGTCAAGTTGTAACTAACTAGCGACGATTAAGGCTGATAAGATACTATAACGTTACCCTGACGGGCATTTTCCACCATGACTTTCGGAATGTTGTACCACGCGGTCGCCGAATAAACTCCGTAAGCTTCCGCGATCCTGGACTTCTCAGTTGGTTGCTGGATTCCGCGCCGGAGAAGGCGGCCGAGCTTCTTTCTGGCATCGACCCCCCTCATCACATGAATATTGGTTGTCAAATTCTCATCGCCAAGGTGCTAGTCGAGAGTGGCTTGGTAGGCAGGTCCCTTATTCTTGATGATGCTTGTAGGAAGATACCTCAGGCGCTCTTGGAAGAGCAATTCAGAGACATCATCTTCGACGCATGTACCAAATTCAGCTTATACGTCATCCTGTACGCCGGAGCCGCCACGGACCTGGTTGCTGCCATGCTCGACCAGGCATCCAGTGCTCTGGAAGGTGACCTGTCAAATCTACTGGTGCGCTCTGGAGAGCCAGCTCTCTACTGGATACTCAGGGCTGAGAGCTCAGACTATACCCGAGACAGGTATTCAGCGGAGATGGAGAGGCTTCTGAAAGTCCTGGTGAAATATCCATGCCACCTGTATGGGGTCAAGGGAAGATGTTATGGGGAACGCCCGTTAAGAAGATGGGATTGGGATCGCGGCAAAATACACCCATTCTGCTATCCCGTCCCGATCCTAGTGGACATGGGAAGAGCGGATCTTCTGGAGCTGATATTCAAGGAGACACCATCCCCGGCCCCAGCTGTGACCCTGGAGGTCTTGGCTATGGCGCTTGATGCTAGCTCGCAAGAGCCTGATCCAGCAATCATCCGGGCAATTCTTGGACACAACGTGATCGACGTCTGCACACTCATCCCGAGGCCTGTTGAAGAGACGGACAACAGCAACGGCATTGGCGGTCAAGTACCGCCATTGTATTATCTGCTCAAAACCTTCTGTAAGGCGCACGTCATCTCCCAACCCAGCGGGCTTGTCCACGTAACAAACGGCTCTAGTCCGAAACGCCCGACACACCGCTGCGATTGCCCCGTCATAACGAGAGATGGCTATCTTGTCAACTCGATCCGTGTTCTCGTCCAACACGTTGCGTCCTGGAGGCAGGCCAGCCAGCCCTCGGGCGAGACGCCACTGGAAGTCTTAGCTGCCATTCTCGACGGGCAAGACTGCGGCGCCGAGTTCGGTAGCTGGCCGCGCCATAACCGCGACCGGCTACAGGCTCATGTGAAGCTCGACTGGAGGGCTCCTGACAGGGCGGAAAAGCCTCTGGCTGACACGTTCAATCCGATCGAGGCGGGAGATCTCAAGGCTAAGTGGGCATGACGCGGTGTTATCGCGGTTTCCATCTCGCGGAACTGGGCAGTCGGTAGCGGCAGCAGTGACAACAGGGTGGCGGATGATTTGTCCGTATGGCACGGATACAAGGATATTCTGCGGTTCGCTAAACGGGGAAATGTGGGATGCCAGTTACAGGTAAGAAGACAATCAGCTTATTTACCTGTAACTCGAATACTAGAAGAGAACTCTTGAGCAGCATGAGAGCCGCTCTACCCGCCATACTAGTATATCTAGCATACTGCGTCCGAGACTTCGGGTACAGGGTCATCAGGAAGGAATTGTTCAGTGCCCTAGCCGCACCAGCGCTGAATACCTAGTCCGTGACTGATATATTGAAAGGCCCGCGCATGCTAAAGTACTGAGGGGACCAGTCTTAACTCTTAACCTGTCAGTATCTTAAAGAGAGGCATGACCTGGCGCAGTCATTTTCGCTTGTAAGTTTGCGGGCCAACGGACAGCTTTGGGCGAATCCTGCGTACATCAGTCTTCTGAGGGGACGGTGTAGAGTGTACCGTCAGTTGTGTAGCCAAAATTTTGTATGCGAAAATCATGCTCTCGACGACCCCCTTAAACAGGAGGCTCTGGGGCCTTCGCAGAAGAGTAGGGGCAGGGAACAAGGTGAGGTGAGGATAAGGTGGGCCAGGCCCACCGCTGTAACCTACCCCACATATAAGGCTGAAGTCGCTGTCGTCATGACCGGGCCCGGCTGCCTGCCCCGCCTCCATCCTCAAGTTCCCCACATCAGCCTGACCTCTTGGACTGAACTCGAAGCTCACCAAGTTCACTGGTCGATTAGCTCCAACCACCAAGCTTACCTACCTTAAGTGTTCTTCACGGAATAGCCATCGCCATTGCTTGCTGTCAGCTGGAAGAAGTTTCCATCGAACGCGAACACATCGGCGGAGACACGATGACGCGGGATCCCCTTGGCCCAGCCGCGGTTGCGGAGGCTATGGCTAATGCCCTGCCGACCCACGACAAGGACGACACCACGTCCGACCTGAGCAGTTCGCTCGACTGCGTCGCGCTCTTCGTCCATGCCTGTATGGCCAACCTTGGCTTCCGGCTACTTGGCTTCAATGAGGACCGGAAAATTGGTGCGCCGCCTCCCTGCTGCTCACAGTCCTAGAGCTAACATAGCCTCCAGAAACCGAATGCGCCCGCACCGCCCCGCGCCTGCCGGCGCAATGGAACAAGTCACTCAACACGCATTGCTTCGTCTACGCCCACACACAGTCATCGATGCAGTTCATCGTACACATCGACCGCATGGGTGCCAAGATCGAAGTCCGCGGCCTGGCCATCGGCGACGACCGCATCGCCCGCTTCGACATCACAGCGCGAGACTACATCTCGTCTTCCGCGCTGCCCCTGCGCATCCGCATGACCGAGGACGGCGCCGAAGATCGAAGCGATCTCCTGCACAAGCTCAAAACCCTCTTTATCTCTGAAGAGCGGATCAAAGGTACCGGTCTCTTCCCCGTTCCTGCCTCATACCCAGGCTCTTACTAATCTCCTTACGAACGCGAACAGATCTCGCGTCCCTGCTAAAGGTGTCCCTCATCCAACGCCTGCTCCCATCGCTCTATAAAGAAGGCTACACCGAAGAACCCGCCGCCGACCGGCGCACGACACCTCCTCCCCGACCGCATGACCCTAACCGACCGCCCTTCCCCTCCCATCTTCCTCCACCAGCGGCTCCAAACCCGTACCCAGCCCCCGATCCTCTCGCCGCCCCACCGCCTCGCCCCGTCCCAGCCGCCGACTTCCCGCCGCCGGATTTCGAAGACGAGTACGAAGTGAACCGCCCTCCGCGCGGCCCCATCCCCTTCGCTCCATCGGGCGGGTTCGGCGGCATAGGGCAGGACGACCTGTACCCGGCGGGGCTGGGGCCGCACGATCCCATCCGCGGTTCATTCACCGGTCCGGGCGGCTTGCGCCGGCCTGGCGGCGGGCTAGGGGGCGGAGCAAGAGGAGGAGGCGGGATGCACCCTACTTTTGACGACCCGCTTTTTCAAGGGCCTAGAGGAGGAGGTGATGACGGGGATGATACATTTGGCGGGCAGGTTCCCCCTGGGGCGAGGTGGGATCCGCTTGGTCCGGGAGGCCAACCGAGGTTTGGTGGGGGCCGGCCGGGAGGAAGGGGTGGAGGAGGGTTTGGAGGATTTGGATGGGGTGACATCATCTAGTTTTGTGGTGTGAATTGAGGCTGGCTAGGATTGTATCTCGGGATGGGTGAGCAATTTGGAAGTTGGAGGAGTGTATTTGTGAGATTGTTGTGGTGGAGGCTGGGGAGAGACTGGCAGCGGAAAGGGGTATGGAGACGCAGATTGCAGTGGAACGAGGAATGAGTCTGTGGATTTCAGGTTCTCACATGTATGTACTAGTACGATACTGACATTCGGCTCACGATAACGAAGCAATGCCATTATGATGATGAATTCGGGCATTACACCTCAGTAGCTTGTTTTCGACACCGGCGAGAGGCATCATGACCGTCCGGTGAGCTGAATATTCGGTCCTAGCAGTTGACCTTCCTGTGGTCTGGTCCTTGTCACGATACCAAAATTTGGATTTGTCCCTATATGATCTTTCAACTTCTTGTTATTCCTGTTTTATGGTCACATGCAGTAAACGCTGCTGTCTATCTCGGTTCTGGCCAGTTACACATCACCATGCCGGGGGGTGACGGTGCTCCTTCGCACATCAAGCATCAACCTCTTCCTTTCCTTCTTCAGTGTCCACGGTCAAGTGGATCGCTTAGCTCGTGGGTTATACTCGCACCACATCACATTCCCTCCTCCGCTTACCGTTACTAGTACTCCAACAGTGTATCCCGCGCTCAGCACGCGGTCACATAACTTCGACAATTACAGACCTCCTTCCCTGCCCAGCTGTCATATCCAGCGTTCGCCGTGGTGCAAGCGCATCTTCCGAATCGGACATGGTGACTGTCGCGAAACGTGTGAATGGCTCCCGGTCGGCGCCTCCTAGTGCACCGCCGCCTCCTTCACCTTCCGCTTCTCGTCGTCGCTCAACATGCTGCACCAGTTCTGGAACCCAGCAATGTTCTCGTTGTCAGCGCGGACGAAGAAGTCGACCAGGTATGCCTGGGTCTCGTCGTCGCGCTGTCGCGAGCTGCCGCCCTCGATCCAGCCCATGAGGTCAGACTTGGTGCTGCCGAGCGCCAGGTCGAGCGTATCATCCGGTTCGTCCTCCCATCCTTCATTGTCGCCGTCGTCATCGTCTTCATCGGCATACTCCGTCGCCGCTGTGGCTGCTACGTTGGCGGCGGTGTGCATGCCTGACGCTGAGACCAATTCCTCGATCAGCACCTTCAGGATCTTGAGCGGTGCGGGGATGATGGTGTATCGATCAGGGTCTGGAGAGAATCGTCAGTTTTGCTGAGCGGAGTCATGACATGATGCGAGAACTTACTCAGTTTTGCTCTTGATCTTGTCATGATCCTATCACTGTTCTCGATGATGAGGTCCCCCTTAACCATGGTCTGCGCGAGTCGAGAATCGTTCAGAGAGTAGATTTTTGATAAAGCAATGACACTGACTGGATTAGCATTCGCTCCAGCTCGAGGAGGACCACAGTCGAGACACTCACTTCTGCCGGATTTCGTCGTAACCAGCAAAATTGACCGAGTTTTCGAGCCACTTGCTGAGAACAACCTGCAACCCCACCTGGCCATTGATCTGGATGTCGCTGAGGAAGTTGACCACGTCCTGAGCACCCACGAGGGAAAGCCGTGCAAACACTAGGATCAGAGACTGGATGAAGGGCGCTGCCTGGGCGCTGTCCAAGCGTGTAGCGACTGCCTGCAGAAGCTGGGGTAAGAAAGGCCCGAGCCGCTCGTGGCCGGCCTTCTCAACCAGTTCGGCGGCCAGACCGCCAACTTCCGAGGCGGCGTTGTCTTCAATACTGGGGGCGAGGAGACGATCGATGATCCGAAGGCAAACCTCGAGACCAGACCGGCCGTTCTCGTCATGCCAGCTAAACACCTGTTTGTGGTCGTGCATAAGAATATACTTGACGGCCTCGGCGCCAGGGCGCAAGATGTCGCCCTCGGAGGACGTCATCAACAGGCGGTGGAGCTTCGGCAGAGTGGCAGCAACGAAGCCGTCGGGGAGGGGCTCGGAACCGAACTGCGCGAGGAGTGATAGGAGATCGGCAGCCAGCTATTACAGCGTTAACATGCCCCAGATCTGCCGGAGAAAATGGGAAATACAAACCGTAACAAGAGGATCGTCCTGTGTCAGGTTCGCGACGTCGAAGGTCCCGGTTATGGACGGTAAGACTTTGGCGCACAGGGCCGCATAAAGACGAGGGTGTTCCATATCCTTGAGATGTCCCTCGTTGTCCTTGAATGTCCTAGCGATGACCTCGAAAGTCTCACAGACGATCATAGTCACTTGGAAATTAGCGGCGCCGTGCTTGGCAATAAGAAACAACAAATCAACTGCCTTGCTATCCGGCTGAATAGCAATCCTCGTGTCCATGCTAATAGCGCTGCGGAGGGTTTCCAGAAGCGTAACCAGGAGATCATCGGCATCTTCTAGCTCGCTGAGGTCCTTGGCCTCCAAGAAGCGCTGGATAGCCGCAATGATGGGGACTTGCCGGTCCGCCGGGACACATTCACCTCTGACGAAATTCTCGACCGATTTGACCGCTGCAACTTGCACAAGTTCAGACGCGTCTCTCGTGATAGCGTCGATGACACGATCGAGCAGGCCGACGGCCGGCTGGTAACTTTGTGCCAAAGCGCCAGCAACGAGGTAGCCGCGGGCACGCAGCATGGGCTCGTCCTGTCTGCCTACGGCGTAGTTAACGAGTTCGAGATACGCATTTGCGATTTCGGCTGGTACCGACTGTTGGGTGTCCTGAAAGTCGTTCAGGATAGCGTTGAACAGGTAGAGGGCCGCTTCTCTCTTCTGCCAGCTCGCGCCCTCTCCCGTGAAGAGCGTCTTGGTGTACGCGAATAACCCCTCCAGAGCGCGCTGGTTCAACCACTCGGCGAGCTTGATGATGAGATCGCCACAGGCGGTTCTGGGGGTGTAGTTGGAGGAGACAGAGGTCTCCTCCGCCAAGTAGAGTGAAACGTCAATGTCCCACAGCCCTTCCTCTTCCTGTGTGATCTGGGAAAACGAGACCAGCAGGTTCATGAGGTCTAGCGCCCACGGTGTATCGTGCACAGCACCACGAGCCTTGATTTCGGCATCGAGCTGCTTGCGAACCGGCGGAGCTCGCAAGCACTGGTTGAGGAAGTCGAGTTCATCTAGGACCAGGAAATCTAGCGTGAACGGAAGGCCGTCGATATCCTCCAACCGGCTCTGGGCATCCGAGTCAATGAACAAGGACTGGTACAATGGCGCCAGTCTTGACAGTTCCTCCCAGGTGGCAGTGAACAAGGCGAGACTCTGAGCCACCAATAGAGAGGGGAAAACGTTCTTGATCTTGAGCAGAGTCTTCATCGCCTGATCCTTCAGCGCAACTGGACCGTACCAACTCTCTGGCTGCGAGCCTGGCTGGTCAAGGGGAGGCAGCGGCGACTTAATCAACTGCTCCAGGAAGGGCAACCAGCCGCTGAGGACCTCTTCGGCGAACGTCTTGACTTCTCTCTTGTGGTCGTCCTTGACAATATCCATGAGGTCGAAGCAGCTCCGAAAGACGAGGACAGCCAGGCTGCGGTGGTTTTGCTTGCGATTCTCGTTCAAGGCGACGTCATAGCAGGCCTTTATGATGTCCCGAGCGACGCTGAAGAACTGCTCGTCGGTCAAACTCTCCTCGACGAGATCTTGCAGGATCCGGAGAGCCCCGTGGAGCTGGGCATCGGTCCCGGTGGGCATTGTACCTAGAACAGCGGGGAGTAGGGCGGACCACCGGTGAGGGAAGTCGGCTATGGCAATCTTGGAGACCACGTAGCTTGGTGGCAGCGTATGTTAGCTCCCCTCGCCCACGACAGACAAGACTCGCCCACTGTCATGCTCACCTGGCGGCGACCTTGACCTTGCGCTCATCTTCGGGGCTTAGAACGAGCTCCAAAATCGCATTTCGCAGGTGATCTTTTGTTGACTCGGGAATCGGAATTTGAGGGACACCGCCATCCTCATCCGGACCCCAGTTCTTCTCGACAAACTTGCGGAGGTATGTCAGGGCTGACTGGCGGATCTCGATGGGAACACCGGTATGCGCGCCGATGCGCGCAAGGGACAAGGGAAACTCGGGGTTTGGTTGGGCATGCAGCAGGTCGAGTTCGGCCTGCTTGCGAGGGCCCTCGCTTTTGTCGTGCGTTTTGGCGAGCAGCTGGGCCAGGTGCTCGTCCATCTTGGCCGACGCTGATGTGCTGCTGGTACTGTTTTGTCCCCTTTGCCGATGAAAACAAGGCGAGCTTTGGGATAATGAACGAAGTCTACGGGAAGAGACTCGCACGGCTTTCGCAGCGAAGCTTTCTCGTCTCGGGAACCTGCCGAGGTCAAAACGGCGGTGGACGTGGGGTGAGAGACACGATCAACAAGAGTGGAGCTCCTTGACATTTCTGTCTCCAACTTGAACGCGACGGCGATGGGGACTGCGGGGTTGAAGCGGGACATGAATTGGCAAGTGGAATGGGGCCAGCAAATCACGTGCTTTGGTGTTGTAGTGGCACTCCTGGCCAAAAAAATGCCGTACACTAAACATCAAGACGGAGCGAAACTCACCAGTACAATACCTTATTTATCTCATTTCTTTCTTTTCTTCCTCTTATTCCTTCTCTTTCTTTTAATCTGTTTTCCCTTCTTTCTCTATTTTAGATTCATTCCTGTTTTGTTGACTCCTTGTTGCTCAAACTCTCGGGTACCTACCTTAGTTTGGTGTACGGCTTTTTTGACCATGGGAGAGTGGGCAGGCACGTCGCGTCTCTGGACAACCCCGCGATTTGAAGTATCGGCGAAAGACAATCCGAGTCAGTAAAGTGAAAGCCAAGAATGAGCGCGCATTCGAGAGTGAGTCAGGCAGCTCCTTGAGGTAGTTATCTGTATCATACAGACATTGTCAAATTTCACTGTCTGCGCCTCGTTCTGCTTCCCTTCAATTCGCCCTTTCCTTTTCTTTACCACTTTTCATTTTCGCAAGCAAGCGACCGAGTCAATCATCACCATGCCGCCACAACCAGAGGCCATCCCCAACCCAGAGATAGACTCGTCGCTCCCACTCGACCACTCGCACATCCTCCTCACGTCCTTCAACTCTTTCCTGACCGTCGCCATCCACAACATACTCTACTACCGCAACATCTACCCGCCCGCCACGTTCCTGTCCACTAAAGCCTACAATCTCCCCGTCCACCAGAACCGCCACCCGAAGGTCTGCGCCTGGATCCGCGACGCCGTTGACGCCGTCGCAGTCCAACTTTCTGCCGGACATGTCTCGCGCATTGCAATCGTAATCCACAGCCCTTTGGAACAATCCTCCGGGGAAACTCAACACCGACTCCAACATCAGCAACCTCCCGGCTCAACCCGATCCGACGACGCCTTCTCTCCCTCAACACACACGAGCCCCGCCTCCCAGGAAAAGGACACCGTTCCGCCCGGGGCAGTACTCGAACGCTGGCTAATCGACACATCGCGCTTTCCGGCCTGGCCCGCGATGAGCAAGTCCGCGACGGCAACCTCCAAAGCGATGCGCGACTTTGCGCGGGTGCTCGCCAAGGACTCGCGCTCCGAGGAGGCGCGTGAGCGGCACCTAGCGGCGGACGAGGCCTCGACACTACGCTGGCCCGACCTCGACGAGCAGCTGCGCGGGGCCCTGCGGCGCATGGCATCCACGGCCGAGAGGATGGGGCCGCTACCTGTGGGAGGGTGCACGTTTACCGTTGCTGTGGAGTTGGGGGAGGAGGGGCGGGCTCCTATAGGCGTAAGTACGCCTTCTGCGTGGTTCTATGTAGGGCAGATGTATGCTGATGTTTGGCGTAGCATCCGCAGGCTTGGATACCATCGGAGCCGAACCTGCAACCAGCGAGTAAACGGGGAAAGGAGATAAGCGGAGAGGACATAGGCGGGGTGAGGACACGGCCCATACGGGCGGTGGAGGCGGGGCCGTTGTTTTTTGAGTGCTGGGTGGAGGAAGGGAAGGCGAAGGAGGTCCTGATGAGGATGAAGGGGAAGGAGGAGCGGCCTAGTCAGGGGTCAACGCAGCCATTTTGACCTTTCGTCTCTGATGCATGATCATGATACCCAAATGATAAACACAACCTGAGAAGACACCTGTGATCTTACTGAGCGTTCATGCCGCCTGTGCTGTGGAAACGGGATATCAAAGATGCACATAAAAAGCTAAATATCAAGAATACCATTACACCAGCATCGCCCTCGGAAGCAGGGCCTTAATCCAAAGATACACAGCAGAAAGACCCACAACCGGATGCATCCCAACACCTTGCAATAGAATCCACACGGACCGAGTCTGACCTACCCTCCAACGCCGAGAAAAAGTCCCTTTGCCTTTTTGCAGAACCAAGCAGTCGCTAACCGCCAGTGACACCAAATCCCCAAGAACCAATGGAACCCAATGAGCAACTAATTCCCCTCCCCATTCCCACTAGTCGCGCCCTTCAGCAGCATCCGCAAACTAACCATCTCCCTCTTGAGTCTCGCGTTTTCCTTCTTAGCCTTCGCCGCCTCCTCGCTCGAGTCCTTCAGCTTCGCGACCAGCTCTTCCTTGTCCTCGCGCCCTTTGCCCTTGAGCGCCTTGACAATCTTGCCGAGCTCCGAGTTGAACTTCTCGTACAGCAGCTCATTCTCCGCCGTAGCTTCCTTGTAGAGCTGATCGATGGCTTTCACTTTGGCCTCGGTCGCCTTGAGGGTGGCTTCCATGTCTTGCTGCATGAGGGCGTGACGTTCCTGCAGTTCCTGCATCGCTTGAGGGATACGGTCCTCGAGCGCCCTGATCGCCGCCGAGAGCCTGCGGATGTCGCCAGTTGCGGACCTCGGGAGCGAGGAGTTCACCCGCGCCATGTCTTCTGAGATGCGCGAGAGTTCCGACTTCAGCGACGCGTCTACCTCGTCGACGGCCTTCTTTTCAGTCTGCAGGCGCTCGCGAAGTTTCTGCGGGGACTGGAGGCGAAGTTTCTGGCTAGTTCCTGGCGTCCCCGGCGGTTTACCGGGACTGGTGGACGGACGGGTGGGCGATTCTAAGGAAGGAGGCACAGGGATACGAGACGTCGGTCGCAGAGTTGGGATTTGCGAGATCGTCATGGTTCTAGCACGCGTTCTCTGTGGCGTCGGCTTTTCGCTCTCTGAGACCTCATCCAACTGCTGGAACAGGTCTGCGGTGTTCTCCTTTTGTTTGGATGAGCGTAGTGGGTGTATCTGAGATTCCGGGTTGACTGGGATCTTTGAAGGTGATGGAGGTCGCGGAACCGAGTTGAACTTCTCGGCCGTCTGCTGATTGTTAATGCGCAGGGGCATGAGCGGCAAGTCGTCGTCTTCCAGACTTGCCGCTTCCATGAGCGACTTGAGGTCCGAGAGCGAGCTCCTACGTTTCTTCTTCAGGGACTTAGGTGCAGTTGATTGTACCACTTCGGGCTCACCAATGGTTTCGAGCCGGTGAGAGCTCAAGGGCCGGTGCCCGATGTCGTCAAAGGCGCCCGCAACCGGCGGCCGGTCACGGGATCCTGGACGCCGGAGCCGGTTGGGTAGCGTGTAGTTGGGGCCCATGTCCACGGACTTCGACCTGCTGGCCTTCGAAAGGCTCCCGTTCTCCGGGGCGCTTGCCGTTTTGTTGTGCTTGCTCAGCGTTCGCCATACGGACGGCCGGTCTGTTTCCGTCTTGCTGTTCTGCCGCAAGAGCGTGTCGAAGCCGAACTTCCTCCGCAGTGAGGATGTGTTCGATGTCACCGATCCCGTTATTGATTTCTGACTACGGTGACTCGCAGTCCAGGAAGAGTCGTAAGGAGAGCTCTTGAGAAGCAAACTGATGGGGTCTAGTTGGTCTGTCTTCTCGAAAATGCGGTCACAGTCTTCAACGAGACGGTCGAGAAGGTTGATGTAGTCTGATGCGCTTCCATCATCGACCAGTAGCTCCGCGAAGGCCAGTGTCAACGCGCCTCTGTCGCCGTCGTTGGAGCATCCGTCAAGAAGATCCGCCAGCAGCTTGATGAGCGCGGTGAAGGCCCGGCGATTCTGAGGGGCCATATCGCTAAACAGGAAGCGGACAAAGTCGGCAAAGTCGCCTACGACCTTTTTGGAAGCCCGCACCTGGAGAGCTTCAAGAGCTTGCATGGTCATGACCGGACCCATCTGCTCGCGCCAAGCAATGCGGATGAACTTCTCAAACGCTGCAAAAATGACCTCCGTCCCGAGTTCCGACGCAGCATCCAGGTCGAAAGGAAACTCGATGAGGCGATTGTAAAGGTCATTGACGGCAAGTTCGTCAGCCATTGATCTGCTCAGTAAGGTTCGACCGATGAAATAGCCCTTGCGTGCTTGCATATTGGCCACGTATCCGGTAAAGGTCTGCTCAAGCCGCATCAGAGGGTTTTCTGGGGCCTCTTCCTCCACCGTGAGTCGAGGTATGTCTCTGTCCTTCAACGAGCCGGATAGCACGGTCACATCTCTCTGGCTGTTAGAGCGGGTACGTTTATGCCTCGATCCGTTGATGCCTGCGCTGTCAACAGATGTGCTGCTGGATGACGCAGTATTTCCCACCAGCAGGTTTGAAAGCAACTTCACTGGGGAGGAGGAAAGGAATGATCGAGTATTCTTCTCGACTCTAGCACTGATGTTGAGCGCGCGCAAGATCTTGCTGTAGTATGAGACCAGGGCAGGTACGAGTCTCACATTGGAGACGCTGAACTGGGTGCTGAGGAGCTGTATGATCCGACGCGAGAGAGTGGGGAGGAAGTCTTCGAGCGCGACTTCGTCGGTGAACTTCCTCCCGTTCAGGCCGGCTGTGTTCATCGATATCCTCCGCATGTCGCCGGTTTTGACCTCAACGACAATTTCGACGCCGTAATGGCCGACAGGCGCTCCTTTGGTGCCTTTTTCGTTGTCCAGAACGATGCGAATGGGTGCCGGCTCCCTGCGCCCCTCGATCAGCTGCTGGGCGCCCTCCTGGAAGACGGCGGCATGCAGACCGAAGTTATTATCCTGCATCTTCACTGTCCGAAGTGTCCATGTTGGATCTTCCCTCTCCTTCTCAGAGAAACGGCCCTCAATGCGAGCTCTGACAATGTCTTCGCTCCATTTGATAGCTCGGCCCTCGTAATGATCCTGGAGAAGGAAGCACCTCGAGGTTATGGCCTTGCTGGCGACGTGCTCCCCCACATGAGCCCCCTTCATCTCCTGAGTCGACGTCATCCAGATCAGCCGTCCGTCGGAGGATTCGGTAAACCGGATATCAGCCAGGCTATGCCAACCCATGAATGCAAATTCCCAACTCCCGGGCCCACCAGCGACATTGGTCATGGATGCCAGCAAACCCGCAGGGGATGGCTTATCGATCTCTCGAAGAAAGTCGCGTCCTGTGTAACCCGAATCTGTCTTTTTCTGAAGAACGACGATGCAGTCAGAAAAGAGGAGAAGCACGCCCGGGTGGTCGGGCATCTCTAAGTTCTGCGACACTGAGACATAAGGTGCAGCAAGCTCAACAAAGTCGGCAGCCAGGATCAGCCGCCCCTGGGGCTCGAGCTCCAGCGGCCAATGCTCAACCATGGCGCGAAGGCGGGTTGTGACGTGGGGTTTATCTGGAAGCGGGTCGTCCATCGAGCAGATGTTTGTGATGATGTCCCTGGCTCGGAGGAAAAGCTGCAGCGCTGGATGTGTCATGGGGAGGCAGGCAACAATCTGGTCGATGAACAAGCTGTACCGAGGCAGTCGTTGTACAGGCTCGATGAGCAGCGAGCGGATGGTTTGTTCCCCGGTCTGGACAACCCGTTGGCGGAAACTTGACTGCTTGTCGAGGAACAGATTGAGGAGCTGAGGGAAATTCTGGCTAGCTCGAATATAATCCTGGTAGCAGTCGGTAAACTTGGGGAACCACTCCAGAAAGACCCTGGCCATTGCGAGCGCACCGCTTGGGTCCTTCGCCTTGTTGGAACCAGTCAGCCTTGGTGCGGGGAACGAAAGCTCCATGTCCCTCAAAGCTTCCTCCTCGGTCTCATCCATAACCCGCCGAAGCTCCTGCATGAAGGCCGAGTTGACCTCTAGGATGCTATCTGCCGATTTTGGGAACAGCTTCTCCAGATCCTCTTCGCTTGGGCTGACGCTGGCGGCCGGCCGCTCCTTGGCCTTCTGGCGGAAGTCACTGGCAATGTTCTGGACAAGCTCAGTGAGCTTGAGTACATAGCGTTCCTCCGTGTCGACCAATTCACCCATTTTCATCCGAAGCTCCAACTTGTGGTTCTTGGACAGAGACTTGCTCCGGTTCAGGGAGGTTGGTCTCGAGGGCGCTCGCCGCAGCTTGGATGTTGGCAGGAAAACTGGCTCCCCGAAGAGCTTCACCAAAGGAGTATATCCGCCATACTGCCGTAGGGTGGGATCCAAAATGTCGTCCTCATCGTCAGGAACCTCCTCGTAATCGGCACTCTCTAGCGGTACGATGGAACCTGGTGGTAGGACGAGATCAATGTCGACATTGCTCAAGTGCTGTGTCCGCAGGGCGTATTCCAAGATTCCGATGATCTCGGCGGTGTTCTCGGCCTGAACGGCCGCCTTGGCCAGGTCTGCCGCATGCTGCTCACTGAATAGTGACGGTGCTGAACCTGGGCGGCGGTTCCGGGGGGCCGGGTACTGATTCTTCAGATGATTTTTTACAGCCTCGGGCAGCTCGCTAAAGTACTTGTAGAGACCAAACGCCAGACCTCTGCAGACCTCGTCGCCTTGGAACTCGCGCGGCAGGTGCGCAACAACGCTGTAGAAGGGCGAGTTCGGCGAGACGGTGATGCGCGGAAACGATTGGTAGCCGGCTGGACTGTAGATATGAATCTGGATCCGGGAACTGTTCAGGGTGTAGTTGGCGGTCGTGGAGGGACCATGGAAGATGAGGACCGGCAGATGACCGAGCAGCGGGTCGCTAGCGTAGTAAAGAGTGACATGCTCTGGCGAGAGCGCCAGCTCCTCAGTGACACGAACCATGGCCGTCTCAATTGGCCGTGCTCATGGCGATCGGGGTTGGGGAAACGAAACGATTTGCCGTTGTGGCAGAGAGTTTCGTTGTGCGTTGCGGGCGGGCTGTCGTGGGGATAAGCGGCGGGGTAGACGTATGGGAAACGAAGGAGCGGTGCGGATCGGGCGTCTCGTTGCAAATGCCCAGTGTAAACAGACGGGCCCGGCCGTTGTGCATTCGCGCGAGACACTGCAGGCTTGGGGTTGGTTTGCGACAGGCGGTGATGTGAGTAGTCGTCGGTGGCTGCAGTTCGAGGCGCACAACAGTTGCGGCGACGCTTTTCCTATTTGCGTGGACGATAAACAAACGTCCCGAATATCCCTGCGCAATGGAGGACAGCAGCACAGCAGATGGAATATTGTGGTATGTACTTTGCTCGATATTGGTCACTCAAAGTGAAAACACCTCCCGAAATTCACAAAGGATTGTACAAGAAGAGAAGAAGTGCGAGGTTGCCAGCGAGTGCAGGCTCCCGATCGTCGTCGATCCGGAGCTAAAGCAACCGTGGGGTACCGGAAAGTGGGAAAGGTGGAAAGCGGCTGCCAACTCAATCCAACCTCTGAGTCCGGGGGGTCGGGGGTGGGAGTCAAGGGCGGGCAGGCGCGGGAAGTTTGCCAGGGTCGGGCAGCGATCGTAGTCGAGAGAAGCTCGGCGGTGACTCCAGCCTAACGCGTGGATGGCGCGATTCCCGAAGAGGGAGCTTGGGCCAGGTCGATCGGGCAGAGATGTAAACAAGGCCAGCCAATCGCACGATTCCAGCCCCGCGATGTCCAACCCCGGTGTTCTGCCCTGGTGTACGGATTAAGCTGTCTCCACCAATGACTCAACCTCTGTCCTTCCAACTTCACTGCCGTGGAGAAGCAGGTAACAGCAAATCAAGACGATCCAAGAGTTTCACCATCGCCGTCTTCTATCAGTTTGCAAATTATCTTCTCAGGAGGGCCTGACACTACTATGTCTATTTTGAACTCTCGGTGCTGAAATGCATCTCGAAGGAGGATGCAAGCGAGCCAGAAAACACAGAAAAAACAAGTTCATATTGATGTCGCTACCCTCAATGATGCTCAGGGGGTTGTCGCAGTCTGCAAATATAAACCAGACTTCTCCATCATGCAAACTCAGACCCCTTTGACCATCTTACACCGGAAGCAACCTCGCCAAAGTCCCGTACCTCCACCAGGTTCTCCATCAACTCATCCCATATCCTCTTCAGCTCCTCCCGTGCGGTGTTTAGCTTCTTAGTCTCGGCTTCGGCTGCAAAGTCCCGCACTTCAATCCTTTGGGCCTCCAGTTCCGCTCTCATCCTGGCAAGATACTCATGCTCCTGCTTCTTCTCTTCTTGTTTGGCATCCACGGCGAAGTCGCGGACATCGATACCTTCTTGAAATAACAGCAAGACGTCAGGCCCGTTTCCACTTTCGGTCGTCTGACTCGTCTGTCCGGGGAGCACAGGTCGGAGCTTGTCTTTTAAGCTGTGGGCCAGCACGATCAGTTGCGGACAGCCACAATCGGATGGTACTTTGGAGGGTTGTCGACGTGAATCTGATCCGTATTCGGCTTCGGACTTGGTGCGACGTTTGATCGTCGGCGTGCTGGTTTGGTTTCTGATGGCAGAGGGGAAGCTGAAGTTGCGGAGGCGCATAATGGAGAGCTGTGGGCGCTGTCAGCTTTTAGAGATACTTAGGTATCTAGCCCAGTCAGAACGAGAGGGGGACGTGTTGGCGGTTGGGTCTGTTTCTTGCCTTGGAAGCACGGAGCAAATATCCGGAAACGTCTTCTGATTTCGGCTGCGTGCAATCTCGAGTGCCGAAATCCAAAGTACTGGTCTGTTGAAGTTTTTGAGTAGGCGAAGTTCTAAGTGACTATCAAGCAAGGATGTCTGTTCGAAAGATGTTTCGCTTTCACACTCCAAAAATAACTATGAACGTCGTGACAAAGTTATTCTGCGATCTGAAGCAACACTGGGCGTTTGCCCTTCCCGTGGCAAGAAAGCGCGCATGCGAATGAGCCCAGCTGGCATTCAAGGGGCGCACTTTCCGAAAAACACATGAAGCGGCTCAGCCTGAACCTGGAGATCTACATAATTTCTATTCGTGGCAGCCATATGCCAGATAGGCGATGTCGTCCCCATAAGGGGTTGGACATACCGTACAATTGTTGGTGTCCGCATCTCCGGAAGCTCGTCCAAGTTAGTCCCAAAGAGAAGCCTCCTATCCTAGCGCAAGTAGCGAAGGGTGACCAAGAAGGCAATAAGCCAACAACTAGTCTCTCCTTCCCCATACTCCAGCAGTCGATATTATCATAAGCCTGCTGCTAGACCGTCAAGAATGACTGTCATCCCGGGGCCGAGCAATATCCCCCGTCAAAGTCATCTGAGTCATCAATCTCCATATCACTATCACTCTCATCCTCTCCGTTACCCCCACCCTCTTCCTCTCCAATGTCGTTCGCAGTAGCCCAAACAAACGCATGGTTGCCCATGATTCTAATGTCACTACAAAGGGAAACCATGCTGAATCCGCTAAGGTGGGCCACCAGCACCGCCGTCGCTCTCAGACCCAGAGAAGAACCCCGACCCGAGTGAGTCGGAGCCGCTGTCCTCCCACACGATTCCATCATCACCATCACCACCATCACCACTGTCATCATTGCCGTCACTACTGCCACTGCCGGGCTGATTGTGGTCGTTCCATGTCCAGTCGCATGGCTCAAGGATCGAGTACAGCGCCACGTTTTGCTTTGCAAACTGAGTGCCGCAAAGATGAAGCCGCCTCTTCAGGTGCGGAAACACTTCCTCGATATCATGCCACACCGACGTCTCCGGGACGGGATGGCGATCGCGGAGGGAGACCTTGCGCGAGACGACCATGCGGGCGATTTTGAGGAACTCGTCCATGGCTTTGACGCGGGGGAGTGACCGGAAAAGGTAGCTTGCGTCGTAGGATGGAATCGGACCGGAAGCAGAGCCTCCCGCTGGAGAAGACGGTTGTGCTTCTTTACCCTTTCCGTTGTTGTTGTCCTCTTCCTCACCGCCAGACCGGTCGTCCTTCTCGGGGCTGCCATCCAAAATGGCCTCCAACGCAGCCAGAATCTCGAGGTAATACACGAACACTTCGAATGCTCGTCAGCGCCGTCAGGCCTCAAGCTCGGTTTTGCCTCCGTAATCAGATCGCATGCATAGCACGCGAAGGCGTATGCATCCGTGGCAGGGGAGTGATTGCGGCCGAGGACTTCGATCTCCGGGGCGATGTCCTTGGTGGAGGGAACGTCGCCGGGCTCGAAGAGGATAGCTTCATAAAGAGCGGCGCGCGGGACCAGATTGGCGTCCGCAACGTCATCAAGGCCCTTAAGGTTGAAGTCTGAGCCGCGAGCTTCCGAACGGCGGGAGCGCAGGAGGATGGTATTCGGGCTGATCGACCTGTGGAAAAAGCAAGGGTTTGTTAATATTGTGTATGGGCGCAACGATAGTGGTAGAAAATTCAACGGATGCTTACCGATATGGTCCGACGACTTTATGCATGTCTCGAATGGCCGTGCCAATCTCGAGGAGGAAGGTGAGAAGCGTGAGCCAGGTTTCTTCCTCCGAAGCGCCCTCCACGAGAACTTCGATTCGATCCAGAAGGGGGCCGTGAACGGCATGGTCAAAGACGAAGCCCCACACAGTCTCTTCGCATGACGATTGGGGTGTTCCCCCGAACCAAGGAGAAATCATAGAAGCCTTGCGGCTGCCTCTGGTGTACCGGCAGAACCTGACTGGCACGGATGTATAACCGTAAAATTGGATTGTATTCTTGATGCGGCTACCGGCGACATAGTCGTAAAAGGACGTAAGTTAGAGTGCAGAGAACAAATTAATCAAAGGTCTGGGCGCGAAAACTCAAAGTCGCTACAGGGCCTAGGGGTATACTCAACTTGCGGCAAAAGCAGGAGGCTCCCTTGAAAGGGGTAGATCCCTCCGAGTTTCCGGCAATAACTTTGATTACGGCTTTGCCCTCTTCGTATGAGACATCACCATACTGGTTGTACCATCTCGCCTTCTTCCACGGCACCAAAAACGTTGAGCCGTAGCCGCCACGGAATAGCAACTCGACACTTGAGAAGTCAAAGTCTCCATGATCGATTGCGTACGTGAAGTCGCAAATGTGAGGTAGGTAATGAGGACCCATGATGTCCCGGAGAGTTTGACGGTTCGTCTCGAGAATGTCTCGGTTGTCGAGCTTGAGGTTGAAGAAGAGGCAGGCTGAGGCAAGACCTCGTGCTTCGTCGACGGCAAGGGCCTTCAGAGCACGGGCTTTCAGTCCCGGAAGAGTCTGCAGAAGGTAGACAGTGTCTCTATCAATGAGCTTGTTGTCGTCATCTACACCGCTGCCCACAACAAGCATACAGTCGTTCTGAAAGCATTAGTAGCATTAGCATACGTCACGGACCATGAGATTCAAAGGAGGAACAACGGCACTCACCCAATCCATCCAGAAACGATCTACATTCTGGACAAAGGAGGTATTCTCGAGCTTCCAGCGGACGAAAACTACCTCTCCGCGGTGGTACTGACAATGGTCATTCTGGTGAATACGGCTGATCTCATTCCCCTTTTGCTCGCCGCTTCGCTCGGCTTCATCAACATGCCGACCTTGCTGCCCTGTGAATGAGCATTCCACGCATTTGCAGGAAACTACCAGACCAGGAAAGTCGAAATTGGCGGCGAGGTAGCATGTATTCACGTCTTCAGTGAGGTAAGGGGCATGCCGATAGTGGTTCTGATCGTGGGAGTGGTCCGGAAATGGGAGGGTCCGCTTGGTGCCTCGGAGGCACACAAGTTCGAGATCGCTGCTATGCTGCAGTCCCACACTGCAGAGCAGTTCCCTGATGATGTTCTCGTCTGCCAAACGCACCTGTGGCAAGTGGATGTCGTACTTCAGAGGAGTAGATATGCACTGCAGCATCCGAACAAGTGTCCAAACGTCCCAGATGTCGGCAGCGTCGACCAAGGCATGCATGCTAGTGACCCACTCCTCCTCATATTGGCCATGCTCAGCAGAAAGGCGGAGAGCTTTATCTTCCTCAGTGGTAACTGTGGAAGTGTCGACGGGTGTCTGAACGCCACGAAGCCATTTGTTGTATGCGTTGGGCTTGCCTCTATGAGCGAGGTGTTCAGCAGCAAAAGCCAGGAAGTCGCTAAACCAGGTGCCGTTGTATGGGTATTTCGGGGGCGTTGTCTTGGACTCCCAGCTTCTTTGCGGCATAAGCCGCCGCCGCATGAATGCCTGGCACTTTGCGCATAACTAACGCGATGGTACTTGATAAGCAGGTTCGCAAGATCATGCCTTCGTAGATAAAGTTAGCGTGATCATGTCTAAGGGAGTAAATAAACCAAAGGTTTGAAATGGCCACCTACCAAATCGGCACATCGTCTAAGGGCGGAGCGGCAACAACTTCAACAAGCCTCCGGTCAGCGCCAAGGTCAAGGGCGTTGGCCATCAGGTCGGACCGGCAACGGAAAGCACCTCATAATTCCTTGTTTTGGGGATCCCCGAGCACTTCCTTCCTTCACCCGCTCCCTTCGGCGATCCCACGGCAGAAAGCGGTCGTGCCTGGTTGCCAGACTGGACGCAAAGGACGTGAGGATTGACTTTGACAAGAGCTTATAGTTGGCACTCTCTGGCTCAACGCCAGGCTCAGCAAGCTGGTGGAGTATCTCCCGAATGGCATGCTGAGCCCATGAACTAGTGTGGGGATCATGTTAGTGAGTTCGCGGCGTTCAACTGATAATACATGTGATGAGATCGAGGATCCTCTTGGGCACAGGGATGCTGGGTTTTTTTCTGCTTTGACCGCGTGTCACGACCCGAATCACCGGGCAGGTTTTCATCTCATCAACCAGGCCACACTGAGTGACTCGCTAGAACCCGGGCGCCCTCGCAAGGTTAACGCGCGATGATGTCGCCCTGCGTGACAGGCAGTCGCGCCATTGGCCGACCAAACCCCAAGACACGGGCCGGGGCCATAACTTAAAAGTTATATCTGAGATGGATAGGGGTGGTCATGAGTTGTCAAGTACTACGTACCAACGAATAAACAGCAGGGCTGCCACCTCCTCGACGAGCTCGTCGGGACCGGTGGACACGTAGCTGCGAGCGCAGATCGGACATTGTCTTCTCCAGCATCTCCCTCTCATGACGAGAAAGCCGGAGGAAAAGAACGTAACCAATCTGTTTATGCCGACTCCACGTCCACGGTGGGAAGTTCGTCAGGGAGGGCAATTTTATGGTTTTTGTTATATCGGTGACGATTTTGACCCATCGGGCCATCTCGGGGGTCCCGAGACGCCGGCGGGACTTCGCAGCTACCTCGTGGCTCTCCATCGAGGCGGCGGCGACGACGGCAGCGAACCTTGGAAGTGGTGGCGAGCGGAGCGCGGCAAGCAAAGGGACAAGCAATGTCGGAACTTGGGCGAGCGGAGGGAGATTGTAACTTTCAAAAATGGGGGAGATAAATCTTCCCAAAGAAGAAATGAAGACAACTGGTTGCAGGAGGACTGTTGTAAGGCCGGTTTCTCAACTATGGAAGTCTGCCAATTTTCCAAGTCTGAAGACTTAAGGCTGAGGAGTCGCGACTTGGGCGCGACTTACAGAGGGGCGCAACAAGAACCGACCAGGCGTGGCACACCTTCCTGCACTAATGCACTAATACGACTCGCTAGAAATAGTCTGGATTATCATGATTGCATTTGTTTTATTTGTAATCCTGGATGTAACTGCTATCCTTGAAGACACCTGCCGCTTGGCGTAGGTAATCCTCCATGGAAGCTGAGATGCTGGTGTTTGTTTACCCTTTCTATTCGCGTTCTCAAAGAGCACTAAAGGAAGTGATGCTTGACTCAACGCGCCCATATGCGTCACAACAAGCTTTCAAGGTACAGTATACCCAGAAACAGGAGGGAAACTACGGTTAATTAGACGGATGAGATGGCCAAGCACTTGAAGGGATGGAAGGTGCCCTCCAGTCTGCAGACTTTCGTATTCTCGTATCATGTTCGGCGATCCCAAGAAAACCTTTCAATTTTTAATACTAAGTTGAGTACGGTACGCTGCCCAGAAAAAGAGAAGACCGGAACTTTCAGGCCCCTATGCCCTTCGAAGCACCTACTCCTCTCTAGGTGAAAAGCCCATCAAAGCAAACACTGTGCCTCCTTTTCATGCCTCCTCCTTGTTCTTGGATTGAACGGCTGCAGATGTTGACGTTGGTCCGTCGTTTGCCTGGGTTTCGCTGGGTCCCGACTCATCTCCGCTTGCCACGCGTTGCCGACTTTCATGGCCCTCAGGTTTTGATTGCTTTTCAGGATCGCTCTTGTTGACATCCTTGTGACCCAGTCCTATCTGGCCGGGGGCAGACATGCGGGCAGCCATCTGCGGAAACAATATGCCTGGCGAAAAGAAAGCCAAAAGAATACATGGGATGAGGACCATACTGATATTTCTGGTTAGTAACGCCTCGAAGACTGTGTAGTAGAGGCCAACTCACAATCCTTCCAGTACAATGAAAGATGGCTCGTCTTGCATGATAGGGTTTCCCCAGCCGCCAGCCATCTCCGCAATTCTGTCGACGGCCGTCAGCACGCTTCTACCAAGAAGTCCCTGGAAGGCATAACCTACCGATAAATACACCGAATCAAGATGCCACTGTACGCCCCGGCTACAGCGTACATAAACATCCTGAACTTCTTGTCATGCCAGAGCGCCGCCGCTTCGGGGTCCGCCTCGTCCGACTTGATCCTGTCCAGCTGAGTCAGTTTTCCTCACTTAGACAAAGGAATCCGTTACTACGGCGGGTGTCCCCACTGACCAGTTCTTAACCCTGAGAAAATAATCGCCCGCCGACACCCCGAAGAACAGCAACACCACGACCTGCAGCACAATCCCCGCAATAATACATCGGTTCCCGTGCTGGACCATCTCGAAGTTAGTCAGCGCAGCGCTGGCCGCCAGCGAGCCGCCGATGGCCTGCACACACAGGCAGGATACGTCGAGCGGGACAAATATGAAGGGGTACAGGTGCGGGCGGACGCGGGACAGGGCCGGGTTGAGCGACAGACAGACGTGTTTGAGCGTGAGGTAGATGGAGATGCAGATGAGGGTCGGCGCCAGGATGATGGCGACAATTTGGGTCTCGAAGGCATTCTTGTTCCAGGGGTTGTCGGTGAGGGTGATGCGAGCGGCGTAACCTGTGGTTGTTAGTCGCTCCTTCTCCGTTCCCAAACTGTCTCCAGTCCGCCTTCTCTTCCTTTCGATCTCTGACACCAGTGAAATCTCGCTTTAACCTTCTCACTAATCGTCCTTTCATCTTCCCCATGTAATCCTGCTTATAAGATGACCACCCACCTGCAAACTCCAGGGCGCACCCTGCTGTAATGAATGCCATATAGCTCCACGTCTTTTTCCACACGCCCAATACTAGCGTGACAAGCATCGCCAGGGCAAACCCAATCGAGAAGAAGATGTTGATGCCCCGGTTGGGGTAGTATCCGAGCGTGGTGGCCTCGACAGGACAGTAAGGCGTCACCTCCTTGCAGGAATAGTAGTAGTTGGCGATCATGTCCTGGATGTCCTGCTGATCCATCCCCGGAGGGATCATCGACGGGTCGAATTTGTCCATTGTCCCGCCGTTGCGTTTCGGTTCCCCTATCTATACAGCGCGATGGGATATGCGGGCAACAGAAACAGAGCGATGGATTGATGCGTCGGACGCTTGACCGGTTGTGCTGAGGTAACAACCTCAATATATCAACACAACATCACAATTATCGCAGTACGCATCTCACAATCAGGAACCCCAACAAGACAAGGCAAAGAGAACCGACCAAAGAGACAAGCCAGCGGGGCACCATATATACCCTTCAGACATAACCGAGCTCTGATCTGGCAGCTACCTACCGGGTAGGGTAGGGTAGGGTAGGATAGGTAGCTTACCCAACCGTCAAATGCTACGCAGCCAGGGGGATGACACCAGTAGCAAAATCCTGCCCAGTGCTCGCTGGTGCACCGTCGAAAAGGGGCCCGGAAGCGAGCCCTTCAACAGCAAAGCAGGTTAAGCACCCTGGAAAAAAAACCAAAAATTCCCATGCTGAGAATGAGATGTACAGACAAGGTGGCATGCTCGCATCCATTGTAGCCTGGGCCGCATTCTTTACTGTGACCGTCCCCTACACGTGTAGAGGAGAACATGCGGTCGAAGTCGGCAAAGCTTTGATCATCGTATCTGATCCGAATAGATACACACCCGGGGGTTTCGATAATCGCACCTGACGACCTGACATTGGCAATTAGTGGGCCATGGCAGGATACACTTCACGTTAGCAAAATGCTAACGAGGGATTTTGTGCATCTGGATTCAAAGGTTGCGACCGGTACATCCAAAACCGGGGGCCAAGGACATTGGCGGCGGAGGCGAGGTAGGGCTGTGGAAGCTCGGAGAAGCACATGACCATGAGTTGGTGGAGAGACCCTCTTCCCCGCGAACTACCCATCCGTGTCTCACATGTCAAGCCCGTGGCTCGCATTGTGGTCATGCTACGCAATACCGGTAAATCGACATTCTTGTGGGATGATACAACCCTAGAGCACCACAACAGAAGACCGGACACGCTATTATTGTCCTGTATGTACAGTATGTGATAACTTACTCCTTCCCACCAAGCCATCGGTAGACGACGGAGAAGTCGCGCCCCTTACATCTCTCCTCCGCATCGGCATTCTGGTACACTTCTGCTGCCTTTTCAGAGAGAGGGAGCTGTGCACCAGCCTCCTTCGCCGCAAGCATAGCGAGCCTCAAGTCCTTGCGCATCAAGCTGATACCGAACCCTCCCTGATAATCCCGGCTCGCCGGCGCGGTTTCGACAACACCCGGCACAGGGTTGTTGACTTCACTCGGCCAGCACCTTCCGGTGCTAACGTTGATGACGCTCGCGAGAACCTTCGGATCCAGACCCCACTTCACGCCGAGGTTCATGGCCTCTGCCGTCGCGATGTTTTCAATCGCGAGCAGGTAGTTGTTGGCTAGCTTGGCCGACAGGCCGGCCCCTTGCGGGCCGCAGTGCAGCACCCGCTTGCCCATCCGGAGGAGAATCGGCTCAATGCGGCTGAGGAGAGACTCTGGTGCCCCTAACATGAACGTCAATGTACCTGCGGTTGCCCCGACGACGCCGCCTGACATCGGCGCGTCAACAAAGTTACCCCGCCCGTTAGGAAGCGCAGAGGACACGGCAGCAGCAACCTCCCGTGACGAGGTAGGGTCAATGGTGGAGCAGTCGATGAAGAGCCGCGATTTTGATCCCGGAAGAGGTCCCCCTTTCTGGAGAGCATTGTGCGCCGACAGAATGTCTTCGTAGGCTGACTTGACGTGTTTTGGTTCCGGGAGACAGGTAATAACCGTGTCCTATGTCAAGCGTGAGTCAGCTGATACTCTGAACAACTTCTCGTCGCGTAGAAGACATCATGGTAGCCCCTGGGCTTCTCAGAGGATTGGCTTTTGTTGTATAACAATAATCATGGTAAAGGTCGGCAAGCCGGCCCCAACTTAGAACGTCATCGATAGAACAAAACTCATCATAAAAGCCTGAACCAGGGACCAGAGGAAGTGAGTGAAGTAGATGGCACATACCGCATCTTTGGCCGCATCGCCCGCGCTGACAGCCACCTCAGGGGCAGCGCCGCCGGCCTGTTGTGTCTTCATGTGCTGCACCAGCTTCTCCGACGCCGCCTTGTTGATGTCGAAGACGCGTATGGTGTCGCTAGGCGGCAGCTTTGCTTGGAGGTTCCGTGCCATTTGATATCCCTACTCAAATAAACCGCCGTCAGCACCTAACCGGCCACAGAGCCGTCCCAGTTGCACAACATACCATCTGGCCCAGACCAATGAAGGCATAGTTGTCCAGCCTGCGCGGTGACGATGAAAAGGCCCGGCGCTGCACTTGGACAGCAGGCCTCCGTAACCTCACTGTCATCTTCATCTTGTGATGTTGTCGCGACACAACCTATCAAGCTGGGTTGAGATAGGCAATTCCCAGGCGAGCTTCCAGGTTCTTGTCTCGGTGTTTGAGCCGGTCCAGCAGATGTGTCGGCGGGGTAGCCAGTGTCCAAAGCCGGCCATTGCCGACCGAAGGCCGCAGCTCATTCGAGCATGGTCAAACTCCCGGGTCACAGGACCACCTGGGCCGATGCATAATGGAGGATCAGTGCCAGGTACAAGTAAAGTCGACGGACGCGGGCGCTCGGTCAGGGGCTAGAGTTCACGCTCCTGTCCCGAAGGCTTCAGGAATACAAACTCGGGATCGCTGAAGGGTTCGTTCTCATCTTTGAGAAGGAATTGGAGCGGGAAAAGCAGCAATTTGGAGGGAGAAAGCTTTTGTGCGCGGGAATTGGGGACTTGGTCCAAGCGTTCCATCCGCTGCCGTGCAGTGTGCCGAACTTCCGATATCTCCGGTCGTGACTACAAGCCAAGCCCACAGATCCATTTCACCTTGTCGATGTGAAGCTTTATATCAACGCACTGCAAAACAGTTGAGAAACCATCCTAGCATCGGATTGCACGTATGTGATTGCCTATACCGACGCCGTACACCCTAAAAGCCGCAATTCCGGGAGGACTGACAGGACTCATTAAAAGGGGATATTGGAATTATTCCGTCACCTCAACGCCCACTACCTTCCCCTAAACGAAGCCCTCCTTCGCCGCTGCCCTCTCATCGAGTTTGTGATGTCCCCAGGGCAGTTTCAACCATGTCCTATATCCACACTCAAATACTCCTTCGGGAAATGGGCTCTCCTTCCTATCCAGCTCCCAGATATTTAGTGTAGTGTTTGGGGAGCGGCATATGCCGCAGGGGGTATGTGCAGGAAACGAAATCGAAATGTGAAGCATGGACAATATGGCAACAAGAAAAACCCGCCCCCGCCTGTTCTGCAATCCTTTCACCGCAGCTCCAAGCAAGCTGACATGGTGAGTATCTGCCAGATGAGTCAATACCCCATGACGGGAGACTCTGAACAGCTGAGCGCATCGCGGTATATAACAGCACATAAAGAGTGCAGTTGTAATCCACCAACTATAGCGCGTTCATGACATAAGGAGTAATCATCGGCAAAAGTGCACTGCCATTTAGTCAGTATCGAGACAGCGAGTACGAGGAGCAAAGAGAACAAATCACTCACCCAAAAGCTCCCACGGCAACTGTGGCAGTGAGACCCATGAATGCCCTCTTGCGGATTTTCTCCTTGCGGATCTCCGCCTGTGTCTTGACCTTTTTCGCCCTGGGAGGCTCAGCAGCGGCCTCCTCACCCTCCTCACCCTCCTCACCCTCCTCGTCTTGGGCAATCTGATCAGCCTTCCGCTTACCCTTGCTGCTTGCGGCAGCAGCAGACTCATTATCAGCCTTGACGGCAGCTTCGACCATTGCCCTGGCATCGGCGACCATCTTGGCAGCGTCCTGAGGGGACGGGAGCTCCCCAAGGATGGGAACTTCCAGGTCGACTTTGGTGCGCTTGACCTCCTCACCATCCGCGTCCACAGTCACGTCCTGGTCGACATGGACCTTGAGCTTGGGCTCCTCTTCGACCGCCTCGAGCACAACGGCTGGCTCCTTTTCAACTGACTCAATCCTAAGTTCGGTCTCGGTCGCTTTCTCGACTGTCGTCCTCTTGGTTGTTGACGGAGCTGAAACCTGTGACTGGAAGGGCGTCTCTCCGTTCACAAGTGTGGGCGACACCGAATCGCCAGTGCTAGTCGACGGGGTTTCGGTGACAACGGAAGAAGACTGCACCGACGCAACCCTTCGCTTCCGCGGGCTCGCGGTTGCGCGTTTGCTGGCAACTGACTTCGCGGGGCTAACGGAACGGCGGCTACGGGAGGCGCGCGTGGAGGCCGGGGTAGGCGGCGCAAGTGTCGGCTGGCCTGAGAAGAACTTAGGCGGCGCGGTGATCTTCTTCGGCGGGCCGCTGTCGGTGCTGGGTTGCTGCGGAATATCCGTGGGGTCGAGGAGGGCGCGGATCCAGGGCACGATATTGTATTCCTCAGCCAGCGCCAAAGCCTGCTCGGGTGGAATCCACACGTTTCCGGCCGTCTCCTCGGGGCTCGTAGTCGGGAGAGACTTGATATACTTGCGCTCTGTCTCCTCCTCTTCCTGCGCCGCCCACGGGAAGGTGGCCTTGAACATGCCGGTGGCGGAAACGAAGCCATCCTGGCTGCGTCGCATGAGGAAGTAACTCTGAGGAGACGACTTGAAGATGCCCGACACGATTCCCTTCGGTAGCGGAGCCCGTAGGTGAGCGTAGTCGAACGCGCCAAGCGATGACGTGTCGACTTCGCTGCCAGGAATAGCGGCGACCATTCGCGCCGTCAACTGCGTTTGCCCAAGCCGACGACGAGCTACCAGTTCGCTATCTAGTTACAGTAAGTAAGCGACGAGTCATATGGTTGAGAAGAGGAGCGGGGACATACGGGGCGGCACATCTTCAATTAAGAGAGGATTGCGACGTTCCGGAAGGTGTCGGTTTGGCGCCATTTTCGTTGAGCCAGAGTCTTCTTGGGGAGGGAATGTGCTCCGAGAAAGAACAGTAGCGTGACAATATTCACCGCAGACGCCTCGAGTCTAGCAAAGCCGCGGGTCAGATGGAAACGCGACCGAGCGAAATCTTTTTGCTTGAAGCGGCAGGGGCTGTCGTGTGCTGGGCCGCTGTCGCGCCGATCGACGAGACTCAGCGGCAGAGCAAAGATGTGTTCGGAAATGATGTAAGAATCACTAACGTTATGTTACATACGAGTCGGAGAGGAGGTGCCAGCAAAAGCGATGGTGCAGCGATATTGATACTGATGATGCGATTGAGGGTTCGGTTTCGGGAACTGGGCGCAATCTGCAAGCCGTTTCTGGGGATGGGCGACGGATTGGGAGAAAGAGGCCTGGGTGCCGGCCCGGGGGTTGCGGGCGATTCTGTCCCAATGAGCGAGCTCGACAGCGCGACTTGGTCTGTGGGGAAGTTTTAGCGTGTTGGATGGGGGCGTTCCCGTCGAGAGGACTTCTCTCGGTGAACTCGGGTCACAGCTCCACAACACGTAAAGTCAGGGTACCTGGGTCTTTTGTGGACAGGGGCCGACAACCACGAGCCGTCTTTCCGCAGCAGATCGAGGCTCATGCGCCGATGAATTGGTATTTCACCAAGTCGCCAGGCATCTGACGAGGTTCTGCCCGCTGTTCCTCCTTGGGGTCGATTGGCTTGGGTATCCGTAGTACTGCTGCCCTAAGTCCAACCACACACGCGCAGCGCAGTTCATCCACAACCGCGCTCCCCGCGAACTGAGGTGGCTGCTCGACACCAAACCCTACCCACAGGCTCTCATTGCCTGGGCTGTTGGGCACCCTTTGGCCAGCCCGACAGTGAATTGGCTGCCACGTCTCCAGGGCTGTCTTCTCACTGTGCCTTGCAAGCACCAAGACAGCCCCACTTTTTTTTCCCGTGCCACCACACCAAATTTTTGAGTGCTGGCATCATGGTAGATGTGTTGAAATGCATCAAAACTGTCAAAACAGGCCATTTTTGAAGGTTTTGATAGATTTATTGCATTTCTATAGATTTTAGGACCTTGAATTAGCCTATTCCAACCACTTGCGTATACGTGCGCGCCCGCGACTGCCCTATTTCTAGTAGCTAGACTACTAGACTGTAAGATCAACTCTGTTGACTTGATATGCCTAATATAACGCCCATACAATGCCCTGCCGCCCATGTATAAAGCTAGTGGTGCCTGGCTTCGCAATGCGGTATGTTGACTGGGTTCGCAATGTGGTATGTTGACTAGGTTCGTATTGCGGTAGGTTGACGGGGTTCATATTGACTGGATTCACAATGCAGTATGTTGACTGGGTTCGCGTTACGGTAGGTTGACTGGGTTCGTGATAGCTGGGTTCGCGTTGCGGTATATTGACTAGGTTCGTGATAACTGGGTTCGTGATGACTGAGTTCGCGTTGCGGTAGGTTGACTGGGTTCGTGACGACTGGGTTCGCGATGTGGTATATTGACTGGGTTCGTGATGACTGGGTTTGCGATGTGGTGTGTTGACTGGTTTCGCGTTGCGGTAGGTTAACTGGGTTCGTGATGGCTGGGTTCGCGTTGCGGTATGTTGACTGGATTCGTGATGGCTGGGTTCGCGTTTCGGTATGTTGACTGGGTTCATGATTGTTGGAAGTCCAACAGCCACAGATCCACGGTGTCACATTAAAGGCGCAGAGCAGGCAAGTGATTGATTGAAGACGCAGATGTTTGATGTTCTGATCAAAACTGTGACGCGCATCGCGCCGTCCCTGATATCCCTCTTTACCAGTCACATGATATCCCTGAATTGCCTCTCCTGACCGCCTGTAAGTTCAACAATGATGGCTGGATTCGAGAGGTAGTATGTTGACTGGGTTCGTGATATGGTATATTGACTGGGTTCATGTTGACTGGCTTCGCGATGCAGTATGTTGACTGACTTCGCAACAAATATATCTGTGACGGGCACCAAGGTCGGTCAGCTCGCACATACAAGATTGATATTGCAATGAGGAGAGCAAGATCTAGATGACAGGTGCGGAGCAACAACCAACCTCAAAATACCAGACAACCATGTGACCAGGAACGAGGAATCTCGTGACAATATCAAAACACAAGGAATAGCCATTTAACGGCATTTTTGGCCATTCCTACGACCCTAATACCATATCGCATTACGAACTCAGGCAACGCAAACCTAGGCAACACAAGCCCAGGCATCACGAACGTAGTCAACATACTGCAACGCGAACCCAGCCATCACGAACTCAGTTAACCTACCGCATTACGAAGCCAGTCAACCTACCGCAACGCGAACCCACTCATCACAAACCTAGTCAACATACCATAAGCCGTTGTATGGACGTTGTATTAGGCATACCAGGTTAACATAGTTGATCTTGCGGTCGTAGGCGCGCATATGACTGAACCCGTGCGCGAATGGCTGGAATATGGTAATTCGAGGTTCCAGAATCTATAAAAATGTAACAAATCCATCAAAACCTTCAAAAATGGCCTGTTTTGACAGTTTTGATGCATTTCAACACATCTATCTATGATGCCAGCACTCAAAAATTTGGGGGTGGTGGCACGCGAAGAAAGTGGGGCTGTCTTGATGCTTGCAAGGCACAACAGCCCGCGGCTGACCGCGGGGCCTCGAAGGCTTGGAAACTCTGAGGCGTTTTGCCGCCCCACGGAAACCTCGTTCCTGGACGATTGCCAGTCCTTTGGTAGACTTTACAATGTCGTCCTCCGAAATCCTGGAAGGGAACCAGAACCGGGAAAGAGAGGTGTTCGTCGTCGGATAATCTTCTGTTCCGTTCCAGTCCAGTACACTAGGCCGTGGCGTAGGCCCGACCTACGTTGGGTACCTCGGGAAGAAGGTAGGTAGGTAAAGTCGACGAATATTGGGCGACAAATGAGCGGCGAACTAAACTGCCACCCGCTGAGGCATCACACTGCCAGACTTCACGCAACAAGCCTCCAAAGTGAGAGAACAGGCAGCTATCACGGTATGTATCCGCCTTGCAGCTTTGGGGTTTTTCACTTCCATCTCCCCTCTTGTCGGGATCCTCTCGGTTTCTTGTCCTTCTTCCCTCGTCGCTCTCCCCTTTTGCGTGCAGAGTTTAATTTGCCCTCAACATAATCTGTACTGTTGACTTGCATACGACCGCAGGCAGAGCGTCCTGGCCTGCATCCGCTTGCCGGCTGCAGCGAAGCTATCATCTGGTTCGTCTAGAGTTTGGCAGTCAAGACATGAGGAGTCAACAAATATTAAACACTGTTACAATGACTATGTTCAGGGCCCTATGATGTCCATCATAATGATCAAAACCACACAGCCATGGGTCGCACAAAATGAAGCTACTGAACGAACCAGACTGACATCTTGTTAGATACTAACGTTTGGCCTTTAAGCTTTCAGACCTTCGTTACTGCCGGCAGTTGCAGCCATTGAGGTGTGATTATCTGCTCCTGTCACCTCGGCAGTCATGGTTGCTGGGGAACCTGATACGAGGGGTGTTGTGTGAGCGTTCGAATTCCGAGAACCCGGAGGCGGCGTAGACATGCTGGGCGACAACCTTGTAGCTAAGAGTCTTAAGCCATTATGCGTTGCTGTCGAGCACCTCCAGCAGTCTAGCTCCCTCCATAGAACGAAGGGAACTGGTAGGAAACGGCGAAGTTCCAGAACCCAAAATTGGACGGCCGAAGCCCCATTCGAGACGTGGGCCCGGCCGGCTAACGTGAAGAGCCCCACAACAGACAAAACTGATGAGGCCGCTGGTTGGCTGTGAAGGGAACCCCTCCATGACCTCCCCTCTTCATCGCCCAAATAAATAAGCTTGGTCCCCATCATCAGCAGCCTGGCGAGCTTTAGCGTCAACCACCTTCACCATAGTATTCACGACACCGCCTGACGGTTCTGATCACTGTAACTGCCCATAATGGCACCCCAGGACGATGACCTGCTCCCTGAGAAGTGAGTTTTCATGAGTCCCTTTTCTGTGATACGATAATGCTAACGGATGGAAAGCACCTCGGGCTACAAGCTCTCCCAGCCCAAGCACTCCTTGGCCGAATACCAGAAGATGGGTAAGTCCAACAGGAAGAACGAGCGCTTTTCGTCTCCCCTCGTCACACGGACAGACGCTGTGAGAGATGCACTTCGTGATTTGCGAGTGACCTTGGGCAAGTGCTGTGAACATCTGGATGAGCTCCGTTGACTGGAGGCACCCGGCCAACTTCATCCTCATCCTTGCCTTGAGCGCTACCGCGGGGTCTGAATTTGGGATTCCAAACCTCAGACCTCTTGTTTGGTGGTGCCACTTCCCAACCATCCTTCAGAGAGCACTGCTCAAAGCACGTGGGCAAGGGGCCTTCCTGCTTCAAGGTCCTTATCGGCACTCGACTATCACGACTTGCACGCGTCTTCGCGTCCCCCTTCCTTTACCCTCGTTACTACCCCGCGAAACTCGCGACCGACCAGATTCTCCCCTAGTTTCAATCACACCTCTTTCGCCTGGGTCTCCACTACCTCCTCCCCTGTCAGACAGACTAGTTTGGAATCGCGTCGCCAGTCAAAATGTCCTGGGGTCGAAAGATCATTTTCAAGGAGCCGGAGCCGTGGGAACGCTGGCAGAGGGATGACATCTCTAGCGCTGGAGACGGCACCACTAATCCCGCTGACACGGTCTATGGAGCGAAGTCGTCGCCAATGGGTGCTGAGGCCGAAGTTCATACGGAGGGCGCTAGGACCCCTCGTCGTGTTCGACCGCGCAGTCCCTACCCCCCTAGATACCTTCTGGAAGACGAGTCGGAGCCTCTGGGTCGAGTTATGCTGAGAGTCCAGAGCTCGGCTTCTGCATTTCTTACGCTTGGCTGTTTCCGAAATGAGACTAACATTGACACCTCTTCAGACGAGGGCGATGAATCGCTTCAGCGATACAAGGAGTCCCTTGGCTTGGGCGGCGGGAAGGACCTGTCGGACCCCAACGATCCTCGGGTGTGCATCATTCAGTCGCTCACCATGGAGTCCCCTGGTCGCGACCCTGTTGTGATCGATCTCACGGCCCCCGGCAGCGTCGACAACCTCAAGAAGACTCCCTTCAAGATCAAGGAGGGCGCCACTTTCACCATGACCGCTCAGTTCAAGGTTCAGCATGAGATTCTCAGCGGCCTCCACTACGTTCAGGTCATCAAGCGAAAGGGCATCCGGATCCCTGGCGGCAAGTCAGACGAGATGATTGTCAGTATGACCCATATTTCCTTCTCAACGGAGTCCAGATGCTAACTTTGTGACTACAGGGCAGCTACGCTCCCAACACCGACAAGCAGCCCATCTACACCAAGAAATGTACTTTGCCTTCCCCCTCTGTCATGCTCCACTGTGCGCACGATCAACACGTTCAGCACTCAGCTAACAACACTACTTAGTTGCAGAGGAGACCGCCCCGTCCGGCTGGGCTGTCCGCGGCGCGTACACTGTCAACTCCAGCTTTGTGGATGATGATAAGAAGACCCACCTTCAGTTTGAATGGGCCTTTGAGATTGACAAGGACTGGTGATTTGGGTCACGTCACTGCGCGGCGCACATCGGTTCGATACCAAAAGGAACGACATCTCTTACTGTGATATTCCCAATTCGCTCTCAGGCCTGTTGCCTATGGTCTCTGTTCAAGGAAGACGGACGCAACGGGCCCCGGGAAGATGATGATAGGTGGATGGACTTAGCAGGTGGCCAGCAGCCCTTGATGCAACGATCCCACGTTGACTCCTGGATGGATCTGCTCTGCTTTGTTGCCTTCCAGATGGTTTTCTTTGGGCACCGGGGCTGGTAGAGCAAAATCTGGATCGCCAGGCAATCAATGGCCGGCTTGCCGCCGGAGAGATGGATATTGGCTCTTTCTGCTTGCACCTGGCCCAGATCTTCTGGCATGATTCGCTCTTCATGGGGAGGCCTTGACCCAAACCATATACATCTGCTCAGTTGCACCTAGATAGCCTGGTCGGCAGGGACACATAAACTGAGATCTGAGCTAGCTCTTGAGACTTGTATCGCCAAAATTGCACACATCTTGCGAGCGGTGTTACCCAGCCAGGAGGGGATTGTCCCCCGTGTCCAGACCATCCCATTCGCCCGGCCCCCCCTTGTTCAACCCACATTTCGATGGCTTCTCAGAGCTGATGCCGCTGGAGCATGAAAACAATGCGTTGGTATCATCATCTATCTTAGGACATGCACCCGAGGTCTGCCCGCTCAAAATCGGCCACCCCTACACTATGCTAGCACAAGGGATCGGCACCCCGTTCACCGACTCCCATTAATGTGAAAGGCTCATTCCCTCGTACATCCTCTCACCGCTCTATAAAAAGTAGTCCGGCAACGCCCCGCCGTCCGCGCTCTTCTCTGCGCCACCATTCATCTGCGCGTCCTTGACCGCATCATTCTCCGGCGCCGCGGAAAAGACGTTGAAGAACCGTTCGCCTGTGTCGCTCACCTCGAGGACGCTAGCTTGGTTGCCGCAGCGGTAGCAGTAATTGGGCGCGCTCCACACCGTGCTCAGCCGGTCGTCGTACAGCACCTGGAACCCTTCCTGACAGAGCTGGTGTGCGCGTAGGATGTGGTTCATGTTGTTGACCGCGAGGAACTTCTTCACGACCTGGGCACCGAACATGTAGCCCGCGCCGCGCGGCGAGAGGGAGAATTCATCGCGTTCCGGGTCCGGGTCCGACCAGACCAGGTCGGCCATGGGCCCCTCATGCGGGATCTCGCGGAAGCGGTCGATGATCTTGATTTGGTCGATGGAGTGGATTGATGGGGAGAGGCCTGTGGTTGTATTGTTAGCCTCGACCAGGACTGGACAGAGGAAGGAAGGGCAAGGCAGGGTTTACCCCCGTGGACGCAGAAGATCTGGTCATTGATGACCACGCTGAGCGTCAAAAAGTCGAACATGTCGGTGAAGTAGTGCCAGACATTAGCGTTGCCGTACTTGCGCGAGCACTCGGTATAGAAGCCGTACGACTGCGTCACGCCTCTTGACTCGTGGTTGCCCCTTATCAGGTAAACGCGGTTGGGATATCTCAGTTTCAAACACACAAGAAGGGAAATCGTCTCGACGCTGAACATGCCTCGGTCAACGTAGTCGCCTGTGACGGAGGCCCTCAGTCAGAAAGCTGGATTGGGGCCTGTCAGGGCTGGATGGAGTGACTGACCAAGGAATAGATAGTTCGTGTCCGGGCACCAGCCGCCGATCTTGAATATCTCGATCAGATCGTAGAACTGGCCGTGGATGTCACCGACCACGGTAACGGGTGCGCGCACGTGGACTACATTGCTCTCGCGCATCAGCAGCTCCTTGGTCTTGGCGCATATCGCTTCGATGACCGATTCGGCCAGGAGTTCCTTTTTGTAGAGGCGCGAGATGCACTCGTCAAGGTCCACGGAAGCTGCGCCGGAAGTGTTAGCGGCGCCGGTTGCGAACCGCCGCCAGGCCTGGCGGGGCAAGGCTGAAGTGCCGGACGGATTGTGTCTGTCGCGTCGGGGAGGTCACTCACAAGGGAGCCCCGGCATCTTCGAGGAAGTGAAGTTGCGGAAAGAGGCAGGGAGAGCGAGTTGAGATATCAGGGGCCGCAAAGGAGAGGATTGCTTCTCCCAGCTCGAGCAATGTCAACGGCGGAGAGCGAGTCTATGCGAAGCAACATATTCGCCGAGATTGGGCGTCACATCGAGCAAAGGCCTCAAATTGGTCGTCGTCTAGGCTCGGAGAGCATATGGTGATATGCTGGCGTGATTACCGGCTACTTCAACAGCTATGGAAAAGAAGCTAGTGTGAGGCGACGACTAAGGTAGAGTTGTGAAGCAGCTCTGTCCACCAAGCTGCATTTGCGGCAGCATCAAGCGCGCAAAACTGCGAGTCAAACAGCCCCGACCTTGGCACCGCACTCCAACATGGTTGGATCGGAGCTACCTCGGGGATAGCCTCCGCTTATCGATAATCTCTCGTTTACCTAAGCAGCTCCCTGGTACCCCACATCGGATGCCTAGGGCGTCCGGTTTAAAAATCCACAGGACTTCCCACCAGTTGGTGCTGCCAATTCTCCCTCATCTTCTCATTCTTGCCGCCTTACGCGTCATTTCATTTGGCTACATTTTGCTTGGATGTCGCCGTGTCTCTGATACAACGTCGGAACGACGTCTAAATGCAATCATTTCGCGTATGAAGATTTGGCTGTCTCTCTGAGGCTCTCGGGATTCTGGGTGCTGGTCATACTCGTCACTTAGACGTTTGTCAGAGGTCTGTCCCTGCGGTGAAATCGGGCTGGAAAGCGATTTCTTTGCTGTTGTCCTGTTGTCCACTTTCTCTTTGACGTTTCCTGATCCCCTCCATCGCCGTGGCCCCTTGGCCTTGAGGAAGCTCTTGCTTCAAGACAGCCGCTCTCAAGACCGTAGCTTGGTAAGAACCAAGGTGGGACTTGGTTCCGCCTCGCTAGCTTCCCTCGCTTTCTTAGCTTTTACTCCTGGTGCCCCTTTCGGCGCTTCTTCAGCTTGACCATATTTAGACATGGTTGTCCAAATTTATCCCCGGATTCAACACTGCAGGTCATGACATCAAAACACTGGACAGCTGTGTTGAATCCGGAAGCCCCGAGTGGCGTCTTACTCTTCGTTTTATTGACCCCTCACGGGGCTGACTGCTCTTCTTGTGCAATGCTGTAATCCCCCATCTGACAAGATGTCCCCGTTTCGATGGCGATGAAGCCTCAAGTAGTCCATGACGACTTGCGCCGTTGATACTGCCCCATCACATGTGGCGTGCTGCTAGGCGAGCGAGCGAGGTTTTAAGTCACTCACGTGATCCTTACGCGCCAGCCCCGCCCAGGCGGCAGCGGCTGAACAGCGAAAGCGCACTTCAACTTTTGAATTTTAGGTCGACACCCGACCACAGAAAGAAACAGCCGCAGTTTCCTTCGACGGATCCACGCAATCCAACTGCAGGAGAAGCGATCGCGACGGTCCCAACGTCTTTGATGTTGCGAGAACAGGGATACTCCTTTGGATCAAGGGAGGAGGGACTCGAGCACCACGGGCTCACAGCAGTAAGCGGGCATTTGCAACCGAGACGGGTCGCGCGACTTGCCAATCGTTTGACGCGGCCCGCTTTCGGTTCTCTTCCAACACGCCGCAAGAAACCGGCAGCTTCAGTGTATTTTTGCTTCACGATATTCCAAACATTACAGTCGTGCATCAATTAAGGACACGCGGGCAGCGTGCGGTCCGAGGCCAACGGCGACCTACCGTTTCCGACTCGAACGGGGGCTGCCTGGTAGGCTGACTAGGTATTCAGACGTTCGAACCGAGGGCATCACCATCCGGATTCCAATGCTTCAAACCTTCCCCGGTGACTACACACCGTTCTCTAACAGCCTACCCTTTGCATCTCATTCTGGTCCATTGACTGGGCTTCCTTCCCACTAATATTGTCTTTACTTGTCGTTCCTCTGTTTCTCTCTGTTTCTTCGTTTCAACCGCTCGGCACACATCCGTTCCGTGTCAAACACTTACACCAATACAATATCGGTGCCCCTGAACTCAGCCGCGACACATACCCCATATCAATACACCTCCCGATCGCTCCCCCAGCCAGACAGGCCCAACAAGAGCCTTCTTGGCCCGCAGAGGACGACTATCGTGCCCGCCGACGACACGGCGCTGGAACTGAGCATCATGACCAACACGGCCCCCGGTCAGCCCGCTGCTGAACGGGAGCCGCTATGTTACAACTGCGGTGCCGCGGGACATTGGGTGATCGCTTGTCCAGAGCCGACGAGGGAGGTGCCAGCGTAAGTCCCGTCGTGTCCACGGTCATATGCCATAGAGTATATGAGTGCAGTTCCTTTGGCTTGAGGTTTGCTAAGAAGCATAGCGGTCTCCAACGATATCAGGCTCAACATCAGGGACACGGCAACTCCGAGCGGGGTGCCCCATCCAAGGAAAGGAAAGGTCCTATTGTCATGAGATACGCTCTTCCCCATCCCAACGGTCCCATCGGCGCTCCATATGGCCTACCAACGCCCCCGCCAATACCGCCTGGAATTCCACCGCCGCCTCCGGCGTCACTAAGCTACTCGCAGCCAGGATATCCCAATACTCCTTATCCTGGTAGCTACCCTCCACCCCCTCCGCCACCTCCACCACCTCCACCGCCTCGCTATGCGCAATATCAAGCTGGTCCCCCGCCGCCATCCCAGTATGGTCAGCAGCCACCGTACAGACAGGCTCAGTCTGGTGCATCCTACCCTCCGGCGAGCTACTATCCCCCGCACGCTTCTCCAGCTCCGGTCCCGGCTCCGCTTTCGTATCCTCCACGCACATACCCTCCGCAACAGTATGGCCCCCCTCCGCCACTGCCGCCTGGATCAGCACCTTATCAACCTTCTTACCCGCCCCCTCCACCTCCTACGCCTGGAACTTATCGATATGCTCCGCCAACACCACATCCGCAGACGTACGGCCCGCCAACCCCGACCGGATCACACTACCCTCCCCCACCGGGCTGGGCACCGTCACACCACGGGATTCCGCCTCCCCCGCCCCCTCCGCCCCCTCCGCCTCCTCTTCCGGTGAACCAGACCCCGCTGGGGAACTCTCGCGTGAAGCATCAGAAGCCCCACGGGTCCAAACGTTCGCGTCAGCACCGTGATAAAGACCGGCCAGTACATGAGCGACATAGGAAGAACGGTTCCCACGATGAGCAGCAGGGAACTCGGGCTGGTCGGAACAATCACCAAGCAAAGGCTGAAAGAGCTCAGGACCTCCCAGACGAGGGAAAAGAGGAAGGAGACGGCGAGTGGGACTTCGAGTCGGAGGAGGACTTGAAGCACGTGTTCCCGGAAATAAAGACCAAGCCGGCTGACCCCGTTGGCATCCCTTTGCCAGCGACGTACACCGAAGACCCAACCATCCCCCCGGCGTACAATGCTACTTGTGTGAAATCTGAGTTTTTTCGGGAGGACAATCAGAGGGAGTTCGGACGGTCTATTAGGGAGCACCCGTCCTGGGACACAGTGCGACAAGATCCCGCCTTCGCTGTTTATGACGGGATGACAGTGCGCCGTTTCCCGGGGAACGAGCACGATTACGCGGGCTATAACCCTTCGGATCCGCCACCTTCCTCGTCAGCCATCAAAATTCCACCTCGTTATCAAGTTGACAGGTCAGTCTTGCAAGGGGTTCCAAAAACGGACATGGCAGACCAAGACATGAGCGCCAATCATAATGGCTACGGCGAGCACCGCTCTCCTCGGGAGCATCTCCGCGATTCCGGCGGAGACAAATATGATGGAGACTCTGATGGGAACCACCGTTTCCTGAAACGGTCTCGCAAGGATATTGAGGACGACGATCGGGACGACCCGGTTCCGAAACGGACGCGGTTGCCCGAACGACGCGGCGACAGGCCACGAGAGAACCATAATCGAGCTGATTCTCTTCGTAGGCGAAGCCGCTCCCCAAATCTCAAGGTCAAGGGCGATCGGTGGTCACCACAGGCAGGCGAGAGTAGCTTGGCGCAGGGAAGACAGAAGCTGTTTTATATGGATAAGCAGCGCGACAATGGTTCCCACTGTGGGAAGTCAGTGGAGAAGACAACTCCACAGTGTCGCGATGATGATCGGGAACGTCGCCCGTCCGACCGCTCGTATCGGAGACGCGGGTCGCCGTCCCGTAGCGGTAGCCGCACACGCAGCCCCACCCGGGGTCGCAGTCGTGTGCGTAGCCGAGTTTCTACCCCTGAGAGGAGCGACCGCAGCCGCAGCGAGTCGCCTCTGACGGCACTCGAGGCGGAGTTACTAGGTCTGACCGAGTCGCCCAGCAAGCCATCACCAAAGCCGGTCGTCAAGAAAGCCGTTAAGAGGGTCAAGGTTGCGGCAGCTTTTGGGTAGGACCATCCCGTTTGACTTGTTTCTGGCCTTTACTGACAGTCCCAGGCGCCGGTGGTAGTCATGATCCAAAAGCAGAAGTTGTTGGGTCTTCGCGGTGCGAGGGAAGCAAAGCAGAAGGTGGCTGGGGAGTTCCGGGCCACCAAGGCCGACTGAGAGAAGGACGGTGCCGAACGCGGATATGGGGAGGATACCGCGGCTTGAATCTTGGCGGATGAGGAGAAGGGGCTGGCTGAGGCCAACGGCCGCCAGCAAAACGTGGCGATATTATTCCTGATACGGCATGACGATTTACGACGGGTCCCTGGCGTTGGGGTTTCGGCAAGGCGGTTACTGCATCATGGTGCATGGCAGCACTAGATGGGCGTTGGTGGTGTCGGGTCTCGATTTTCTGGTTGCTTGGGAGGTGGTGTTGATCTGGAACCTTGCCTACGAGCACAACTGTCCTTACAGCAGAGTGCTTTCCGTTTCTCCGGGCTTACAGTACGGGAATGTATTGTGTATTGGTATTACGATATGTATTGGCCGTATCCCTTTGCTGTCACAGCGGAACGAAGCCTTTGTCGATAGCGAGATTGACTGGGCTCAACAACGTACGCCAGCTATTTCGATGGAACGCAATCCGTCAGCGAGACAAAGCCTCTGTCAGTACCTTGACGGAGATGTGCATATCCTGTGGACAACAAAGGATTTAACAATGCTTTGTCGATCCCCAATCCAGTGTCAACACACCGGATACGCGTTGTACAGCACGATCATTTCAGTTATGATTCGCATATTGAATCCCTCGGAAGCTCTAATCTGCTGTCCTGAGTCTCGCACAGCAACACTGTTCACCACAACAATAATGCAACTGAACCTAGCTACTCCTTGCCCAATATGCTATTTAAACCCGTCTACCCTAACCATGACAAAGCTGATATCCTTTTGTAAACTCATCGTCGCCTTCCACCTCATCCAAGCTTGTACACACCGTTGGGAAGATCGGCAGTCGCAACAACCATGTCATTGACCAACGGTTTGTACAACATCATGGCTCCGAAGAAGCCCGCACCGCCTCCATACAACAAAGCGGCCAAACTTGTCATGACCGTCGAGGTCGAGACGGTTCAGCTGCGCGATGAGGAGAGTGGTCAGGCACTTCAGCCGGGGAAGCATTATCCTCACTATCCCTTGATCGACCGCAAGATCGAGCTTGTCGGAGGTGACGGTTCGCCGCAGTCGTCGTCCGTGACGTCTTCACCGGCTACGTCGAGGAGGTCTTCCCACGGGTCGAAGTCATCTGGTTCACGCCCATCTTCTTCGTCATGGTAGGGGTGGGGTTCGGGCTCGGACTCGGACTCTGGCTCTGACCCGAAGATAGTCGTGGCTGTGGATGAGGATGAGCAGGTGGAGAAGTTGGAAGGGATTTTGGAAGAAGAAGAGGTTGAGGTGGGTAGCCCTGTAGGTTCGAGCTCCTTGTCGGAGCAAAGCACGGCCAGCCCTGCTAGCGGAGTAAGTACTGGCTGTGCTGGGGATAAGAAGAGGATGAAGTTCACCTCTGGCCCTCGTGCTAGGCCGAACTATACGGCACTCCGGGCCGCTTCAGCTGAGGCTCATGAAAGCAAGGCGAACGTATGATCTGATGTCTGTTCCTTGACCCTCGCAGAGTCAAGAGATTGTTTTCAGACAAGAATACTAACCGTATATCTGTTCGGATTGATTAGTACCCTTCTACCATACGTTGTTAACCTGCTAGGTAATTAGTAAAGCTCAGGTAACTGAAATCAACATGAATTTTCACTCTGAATCTCGATATAGACGAATTGTACTTTGTCTCTTCTCTGCGCGGTGATGATTTCTGATTATGAAAATTCACGCTAAACGCGGGCTCCTCCTTGACGGAGAAACCCCGTGATTATCTCACGGGCCTCCGGATCATCCACCTGAGCCACATCAACCGTTTCCCCTTCAGTTGTCTGTCCGTAAGCTCTATATCGTCGGCCGCGATGTTCTCATGTGGCATCTTGCCACTATACATCTCCCGGATGCTCAGGCCGAGGCCAAACAGGTCATCCTCGATGGTCGGTGGCGGCGGGTAATATCCAAGCTGTTCCACCCTCACACGCCTATTTGGCGACTGGTAATGCCATGTGCAGATCCCTTCCCAGAGACTCTTGTCCTCGTCCACGTATCGTGCCTCTGCAAAGTCACAGAGACGGAGTTTGCCTTGGTTGTCGACTAGCATATTCTGCAGCTTCATATCACCGTGGATGATGCGCTTGTCGTTGTGTAAGCGGTGAACGATGTGTATCATCAGGTGCATGAGGTCGCGGCGCTGCGAGGGCGACAGAGTGTCTGGTTGAATCGGGGCCGCACGATCCATCATGAAGCCGTGGAAATAGATGTGGCCCTCTCGGTTCTTATATGCTGGCTTGAACAGTACCTTTCCGCGGACGGGCATTGCACAATCGCCGGCCGCCTTCTGAAGTTCGTATTCCCGAAGCATAGCTTTAGCCTTGAAGACCTGAGAGGCACACCCCTTGACTAGGTAGATCTCGCTGTTCGGAGAGATCGAAAGTGCAGGCAGCTCCAGTTCAATCTTGGCACTGTCTAGATCGGGGAGGACCGGTGGCCATGGCTGGTACACGGGCATGTCACCGCTAGTAGATTGGACCTCTTGGCTGCCGCTTAGCAGCACTTGGGCCGGTGGTGGTGGTGGATGATGGCCTATTGTGAAAGGCTGCTGAGGCGGTCAGCAACGCTGCTAGGAGGTTGGACGAGTGAGTAGCTGTACCATTACTGATGATCCGCGTGGGATGTGAGTTGCTAATCGGGTACGGCATCCGGGTCTTTCTATGTGGAGGTGAAGAATATTGCGGGGGAGACCCTCAAGTATGGAAGGCTGGCTGCGGAGCCCTCCCGTATTGCGGCTTGGACGCGGAGGGACTCGCTGATTGGATGGGAAGATCTGTGTTGCAAATGTCTGTTGGATGCAGCATGGCCTTTCCCGCTGAAGTAGCCGAGAGAGCATTGGACGGAGTCTCAAAATGCTCTCTGAATACACACTTGGAGATGCAAATTTGGGATCCATTCAAACCACGGCTCCTGCCTCGTGAGGCAGAGCTTTTTGCGAGCTGGATAAATCCCGCGTGGCGCTTACCATAAGCTGTTGTCCAAGTAATCGGAACGGAGCCGCCCTGTTCATTCAACGGTGCACCCCAAGCCATCTCATGAAGAGCGCACAAGCCTTGCATCCTCCTCAGACTCCTCTTCACTCTCCTCCTCCTCGGACTCTTCTTCTTCTTCTTCTTCCTCCTCCTCCTCCTCCTCTTCAGACTCTTCTTCCTCTTCCTCCTCACTCTCGTCCTCTCCTTCATCCTCAGCCAACCAGTCATCCAACGTCTTCTCCCCAACCCCGTTCGCTGCCTTAACCCCAGCCTTCGCCCCACCAGCAGCCGAAGAAGGCGACGCTCTCGCCCCTGAAGCAGCCACCGCCGCATCCAGCGCCTCAACAGCAGGCACGATCCTCTTCTCCCCATACCTCTCCTCCCCCTCCACCTCCCGTAGCCTCGCATCCGGCTCTTTCCCCTCCTCCACCCACGCAGGTAGATCCTCGTACCCCCTGAGCCCATGTACCCCGCCGCCACCGGCAAGCACCAGCGCAGCAGAGCCCAGCGTGTACCCTTTCCTCGTCTCGGATGGGCTCGGGGCTTGCGGCGCGGGTTTCGGGGCGAGTAACATCAGCGTGGCGAGCTGTGGCACCGACAACAGCGCTTTGTACAGCCGCGTGCGATCGCGCAGGTCGTAGGACGTGTCGTAACGGACGAGCAGGAGGAGGTAGCGCCAGAGCTTGGCGACAGGGTGGTCATCTTCTTCGAGCAGCTTCGGCGATGCCGCCTGCTGCGATGGGCTCCTGTCCTGGAATTCGGATTGGGGTTGGGACTGGAACTGGGACTGGGACTGGTCGATCTGCCGGTTGAGGTAGTGCAGGTAGACTTTTGCGCCGAGTAGCACAATCTGGCGTTTGGCGACTTCGGATTCCGAGGCAAAGTCTTTGAGGAGGATCCGGAGGACGTCGGCCGCGATGTTGTCCTCGCCATTGAGGCCCGAGAATTCGCCGACAAGCCAGATGATGGTGGCGCGAGCTTGGGGGTCGGTGGCAGAGTCGAGGTTCTTGGCTAGCCGGATAACAGTTGCGACGTGCGCCGTTGGGTCTTGCTGGATGAGATGGCGAATGACGGTCAAGCTTTCAGCGGCTAGTGTGCCGTCTAGGCTTGTGATCTGGCTGAGGAGCAGGCGCAGGCACCTGGGGGCTGTGGCGCTGTCCGTTTGGGCGCACCGTCCAATGGCCCTTACCGCCTCCCTGATGAGGGCCTTGTTGGAGCCTCGGCTAAAGTGCTCCAGTTCGTTGAGGATGAGGCTCTTCACATGCTGTGGAGCGTGCGGGAAGATGAGGGTGAGGAGCTCCAATTTGAGCTCCCACACTGGCTGTGTGTCGGTGGCGCGAACGAGAAAATGCGTGGCGTACTTAACGAAGTCGGCAGGGCAGCTGAGACAGATCGAGACGATGTTAAACAGGGCAACTTGTTGGATGTCTTGGGCGCCGCGCAGCAGGGCGATCAGGGGCCCAATAGCCGCCTTGGTATAGGCTGGAGTACCAATGACTGAGTAGCATCGTGCGACCGCAACGACCACGCCCGAGTTACGGGACTGCAGGAGGGGCTTTATGCTGTTGAGTAGCAGCTCGAGGTCCGGATCGAGAACCACCACCTGCTCGCCCTCGGAGCTGCCCTCCGACCCCTCGCCGTAAAAGTCCTGGAGATCGGCAGCTTTCTCCTTACTCTTCACAACCTTTGTCCTCCTTGGGAAACACCTCCGCGCGTAGATGGTCATCAACCGCAAGGTCGATAGCTGGCTCCACTCGTCCATATCAACAATCATCCTGACCAAATTCCGATAATGCTTGTGTATCAGGTCTATCCTCTCGGGGCAGATGGCCATAAACGCTGTCACGGCCGCGCCAGCCACATAATATTGCTTGTCCCCCAGCAAAGTGGAGAGGTACTCTAGGAGCTGGGGCAGCTGTGAGGGGTCGAGCCGGTAGCACTTGGGGATGGCGAGGGCGGCAGCACGTCTGACGTAAGGACTCATATCCCCGGCGCCTTTTCTAATGGCGAGCGACACGATCTGGCTGATGACCGGCACGCGGATACCCGACATAGTGCGCAGCGCCAGCGCCCGCACCTGCGGGTTCGTGTCCGACAGTGACTTTTGGATGGTGTTGATGGACAGCAGCGCGAGGTCGGGTTCTTGCTCGGCGTGGTGGATGAGGTAGATGTACACGAGCTTCTTGATTTCGAGATTCGGCGACGCGACATTCTTGACCACGGACGAGAACAGGGGTAATGTCCTTTGGCCGCGGTACATCATCTGGGCACCCAACAGTTAGCTAATGGAATGGAGGACCTGCGGTGAAATGCGGGAAGCAGCGACGCACAGAGATGACGCGCCGCAGGCCATCGAGCACTTCCCGCTCATTGCGACTGTCCAACAGCTTCTTGACCTGGGCCCTGTCGAGAGGTCGGGACGAGCTCCGAGAGCTGCGGGCCGCCGAGGCCGCATCGAGGGTCAGTTCTCTCGCTACAGCGGACGAGTTAGCACTGGCGCAGCAGGTTTAGCTATAGAAGTAAACAACAAACCATTCTCTAGTAGCGTCGATATCCTAGCTATCGACTCCATGGCGAGCGGCTGTTGTTGGACTGTCGGAGCTCAGAAGCTCGAGATCCCGTGGGACCCAATCGTGATTGGCAATGGGCTTGGGCCAGTGACGTGATGGGCAGATTTGGAAGCCAGAAGTTGGCGGGGTTGTTATGCAATTACACCCAGGCGATGGCTAACATTAGCGGGGCGGGGCCTGGGATGCGGTTCGGTCCGTCCGGTCACCTTGATCGATCGGGACGGGATGCAAGCACTCAAAGCAAGGGGGTATCAAGGTTGTCTCAATCTGGACATTCCAAGGTGCCTCCGGCCCTCCGTACCCGGAATTCCTCGCCCCGGGAACACTATCAACTTGCACAGCAACCACCTGCACCATGGACACTCAATTGCACCCTCTCTTCCTTTCCCCGGCCCTGCCATCCGACCTCCTGCAGTTCATCATCAACCGCTGCACATACCCCACCACCCTCATAATCTGTTCCAACCGTTCAGATTTCCAGGACTCCCTCACAGAAGACCTCATACATCAACAACAACATCAGCAGCAGGAGGAACATGCACAACAGAACTTGCAACACCCCTCAACCGAACCACCACCTGACAACGTCGCGCAGCAAGCCTCAGACCCAGCAGCCAATCCAGAACCCCAACCCGCGCTCCAACCCCAACAACACAAACCGCACGCTCTCCTCACCTGCCCGCTCTCCCAGCTCGCCGTAACACGGCACATCCGCACGGTCTTTATCCCAACCGTGTCCCACCTGCGCGCCTTCCTCTCCGTCTTTTCTTTAAAGGGAGACGTACCAGCGGTGCCAACGCCACCCGGAAAGGGAAGGAGAAAAGGAAAGGGGAAGGGGAAGGGGAAGGGAGACGGGCGTCTTCCGCTTCTGGTGGTGTATAACTTCCTCTCGCTCCACCGCGACACGAGCGAGTGGAGCGTGCAGGGGTTGGGAAGCAGTGCGGCGGTGTTGGTTGAGGCGGGGAGGAGGGCTGGGTTGGGGGTTGTTGTTGTCGAGGGAGCGGTTGTTGGCTCAGGGCAAGGCGCTGGCGAAGGGGATCGGGGGATGGAGGGGTTGCTGGGGGAAAGAGTGCCTGTTCTGAGCGGGGTTGGGAGGAGGACCAGGAGTGATTTAGAGGGGAGCGGGTGGGCTGGTAAGACGGTGCATGTTGGGCGGGTTCTGGGCCGCTGGTTTCGATTCCGGAGGGGACAGTGGAACGCGGAGGAGGGTCACACGGGCTGATGGCGATGGTGATATGTGAGTCTCCGTTGTGTGTGAGATCTATTTCTATCAACAACATGCGTGTCAGTATTCCGTACAACCCAGTGTGAACAAATGCCTGTAGCCCAACCCAACACCGGCGCCGTCCTATCCTTCCCGTGGTATCCTACTTCAGAGAACCCAAAGAGCCGCCAAGCATACCCAACAAACCGCGTTGTGACATAATCCAGACGTGATAGTAGCACAGAGCCCAGCTCAAATGGCCTGCTCCATCTCGGTGATGTACAGCTTAATGTGAGCCTCCAGCTTGAGGTACTCGTCGTGTGCTGCGTGTACCTCATTTTCGATGTTTTCTTTGAGATCGAGCATCTGGCAATGCGTAAGCAAACCTCCAATACGGTGAACTCCGAGAGACGACATACCTTTTTTTCGATCTGCTCAATCCTGACTCTCCTCCTCTCAATGTCCTTGCCCTTTTCGGACCGCTCCTCCGTCAACTTCTTGTGTACCGCCCGCAGCTCCTCCATCTTCTCCTTCGCCCGCTGGGCCTTGTCTTGGCTCTGCGCCCGCAGCGTCTCGGTGCGCTCCGTCCACTTGGCCAGCTGGCGCTTCAGGAGTGCTTCTGTCCGCTCCACCTCTCGCACGTTTGCCCCGCGCTCTGTAAGCGCATCCCGCTGCTTCGCGTTTTTCGCGTTGTCCTCCTCCTCCTTGGCTAATTCCACGGCGATCTCCTCGAGCAACTTGATACACGAGGCCACGTCGCTGCATACTACAGCGAACGAGTCGGTCGATGTTTGTAGGGCTCTTGCTCGCCGGTCGAGGGAGTCAATGTGCGATTTGTCATTGTTCAACGTGTTGCTCAGCTCAGTCAGGCTGGACTGGAGGGCTGAGGGGCTTTGCAGGGTGTATGGCCGGAGTTTTGCGCTCTCCTTCTGCAGCGCAATTTTGGTCGCTGTCTTCTCCTCCAGCTCGGCGGCAAGCTCGCCTTTCTTGGCCTTGGCCTCCTCCAGCCGCGCCGCCACCTTTTCTTGGCTCCGCCGTAGCTCTAGCAACCTCTTCTTGAGTTCTTCGTTCCGCCGCGTCTTCTCAGCAACCAGCGCCTCCATTTGCCTCCTGTTAGCGTGCATGTCGTCCAGCTGGGCTTCCATATTTTGATTCTCGGCGTAGAGCTGCTCAATGCGCGCCTTGGTGCTCTCGGCCCGGTTGCAATGTTCGTCAATGACATTCGTCTGACTCTCGCGGAAGCGCACAAAGTTGATGACGTAGCTGAAGATCTTTACTAGGCGGTCGTGGGTCGGCTTATACAGGTCCGTGAAACTGAAATCGGTAACGCCACAGTCCAGCATCAACCGGCGTAGTGACACGAAGAAGCCCATCAGGTTCCGCGTGTCAGGAGGCATCAGCGAGTCGCCGAAGTCGCCGCAGATGTCCTCGGCTGCGGCGCGCATAGCGGGGTCCACCGTCTGGCGCGTCTTGTTCATGAGCAGCTCGCCAAACCACTCGAAGATCATCTGTACTTGAATCGGGTTCGGCTTTTGCAGGTCGGCGACGGTGAAGGGGATGCCGAGCTCGTTGATGCAGCCGACGATCTCGCGGTCGGGTAGGCGCATGTTGGCGTACGCCGCTTCCTCCTCCTTTTTGCGCGACCGCGACTGCTGCTGCGCGGTCGGCAGTATTGACATCCGCGGGTTGTACGCCATGTTGCACGACTAGCGAAGCTATGGTTTGGATTCTGTTTCGCTGAGCGCGGGTCATCAAAGCCGCGTCGCGTGGGGTGGCATCGAAATAGTTACTGCGAACTGCGGGATTGAGATTGGCGAGTTGTTGACAAATGGTGGGGCGGAATCGGGTTGCTCAAGGAACAGCAATACTTCTAACGGTTGATGCATGCGTGCTGCACACACAATAAGCTGGGTATTATGCATGTACTGCATTCATGCCTTTATCCGTACTTCGTTTAATCCGTAAACTGTATGTAGTTTTATGGGATGCATGGCAACTCGAATGGTGATAAATCCTTGGTGTTGTCATTGCTGACTAACTAACTGACTCTGATGTGGAAGAGAGAAAAGTGGGCTATGCAGGCAGGGCTGGAAGGATATGTACACTTGCAGCGCCCTTGTGCCTCGCCTACGCATTGCTCGTCTCTCGCAGACCGCCAAGTTCTCTC
>MU860143.1:0-64284 GCA_033296875.1 Achaetomium macrosporum
TCTTGAAGGCTCGTGTAGATAGTATGATTGAGCGTTGGCAAGCTGTGATTGATGCTAACGGAATGCATATTCCCTTCTAAGTATCTTCGTAAACACGGTATTGTGTTGCAAAAGGTACATTTGCTGATGGAAAGAGGGGGTGGCAGGGGGCCCTGCCAGTACAGGACCCACATACAATACTTTTGCCTGTGACCACAGTACGCTGACTTACGTCACCTAACGTTAATGTAACAACGGTCAGCGATAGTACGACAAAAATCAGAGTACCGAACGCTAACTCTATATACAAACCACCACTCCCAGTTCATCCTGCTCTGTATGAATTAGCAATGTTTTCCCTGGCATACTACATTGGGGTTTCTCCTCCCTCAGGTCGACACAGCTGCTTTCATGTGCCTGTGTAACGGAAGTTGCCGTATCAGGTGCCTTGCTCGATAGTACCTTCCGTACCTACTTGGGTAACCGGACGATGAAAACGTCAAACCCGCTGAGAACAAAGGCCGGGTTCAGGTGCATGCAGAGAAGGTCGAGCAGAGTATTCACTGAAAATTATTGCGCCGATGGATTAACTCCTCTCATCTCTGTTTGATCAATCCGCAATCCAGTTCACCGAAACGAATTGATCTCTGCGCGGCGTGTTGGGTTCCTGAAGTTACCTCCCCAAACCTCAACCAATCAGCATCACTGACGCTGGCGGTCTCACCAAACAGTCGAAACGCAACTGCCGCGAACGCCAATGAAGCCGCGTCCATCGGAGCGTCAGCCGTCGAACGCGACGATGCCGCCCTTCACACCACAGCGCGATCCTCCAGGGTCGACGAGACGTCCCTCGGCCAGCGCCGGCTCTCAGTTCCGGGCAACCATCAGCGGCGCCATCCCACGGCCCAACACGTCGCTCCGGGAATCGAGGGTAACAAAGCCAGCAGAGCACTACTGCCACGCACACGCCGCTAACAACGCGTAGATACCCGGTTTCCGGAACAGAACCACCACCCAACCGTCGTATAACATCCTCACGGGCGAGTCCAGCATTGGCACGCCCGGCAGCACCATGGCGCGCCCCAGCTCGCGTCAAGGCGCTCCTTCGGGCCCATCCCCTCCTCGAGGACGCGCCGACACTCTTGCGAACAACATTAGTCGGGAGAGCAGCAAAGAGAATCGCCCACCACCTGATGCAGAAGAATACGAAATACAGCGCAAACGTATCGAGGAGCTCAAAGCTGAGGTCGGAACTTTGAAGTACCAAATCAACAGTTACGAGCAAGAGAAGGAGCTGGCACGGCTGCAGATGGAGAACGAGATGCGCGACACCAAGCGCCGTGCCGAGGATGATTTCAAGGCCAAGCAGGCTGCCGAGGCTGAGAGGGCAAGGGCCCAGCGGCAGGTTGAAGCGTTGCAAAATGAGTTGGAAGAATTAAGGACTGAAAAAGAGCGGCAAAAGCGAGAGTTGGAGGCGAAGGCGAAAGATGCACTTGAGGAAGCTATGCTATTACAAGAGCAGCTTGAAGAACTGAGTGCAGCCAAGGATGAAGCTGCGCGCATGGCGGATCGCGCGGCGATTGATTTACAGGCGAAGCTTGCTTCGTCGCAGCGGACAGTTCAGGAGCTCGAGGAGGAGAGCAGGACGCGGGAGGAAGTCCTAGAAAAGACCCAGGCGCTCCTGAGCGAAAAGGACGAGACGATTGGCAGGTTAGAAGCGGATGTGCTCCGACTGAAGGCGCAGACGGGAGATGCGGAGACGATCGCTGTCATCAGGCGAGAACTGTCAGACCAAGTTACTCACATCCGCGCACTAGAGGCGAAGAACAGGGAGCAGTCGACAGAGCTGAAACACCTTCGACAGGTTCACAAAGCTGTGGAGATCGTCGAAGAGGAGAAGCGTTCCCTCCAGCGACGGTTAGAAGCGGCCGAGTCGCTGGAAACCCAGCTCAACGAAGAGAGAAGACAACGGCAGAGGTTGGAGGATGAAAGGCGGGCATGGACGGCGTACTTCCAGAACGGAGGAGGCGCAGACGGCCAAGCCGAGTTTGACTCCCCGGAAGCCGTGGCCAGGGCGCTAGCCGCAGAACGCCTGCACTCAGCATCTCTGGTAGAGAAGCTAGGAGAGCTTCAACCCGAGCTCGCCGATCGAGACCGCATCATCACAACCCTGGAGGAAGAGAAGGCTCGATTGCTGAACCAGATTGAAAAGCTCAGGGCAACAGGAGGCTCGGCTGCAGGGAATGACAAGGCTCGTGCCCGTCTTGACCGGCAACGCGCCTTGGCTGTCAAGGAGGTCGAATATCTTCGTGCGCAACTCAAGACATTCGATATGGAGGACATGACAGTGCAGCCAGAGAGCATTAACCAGCAAAAGCTCAAGCGGATTCAGGAATTAGAGGACCTGGTTGACAAGTACAAAGCTGAGGTCAGTACCTTGCACGCCGATCTCACCTCACTGGAGTCGGCGTCGACGAGCCCAGTACAACCCGTGCTAGGCAGCAAACGACCTCGCGAGACGGACGAAGCCGAGCACGAACAACTGGGCCAGCTGGTGCGCAAGAACCGCAAGCTGCAATCTGAACTCTCGGACCTCCAGACCGCACACCGCCTCCTCCAGAAAGAGCACGAGGTAACCGCTGAACAACTCGCATCCGCCAAGGAGCAACTCAAGACCCGTATCCTCTCCCTCCGATCCAACCCCACCTCCGACCACGAAGCAACCAAGGCCGCCACCCTCGCAGCGCTCAAGCTGGAAAACGCCGAACTCCTCGCCCACATCCAGCGCCAACCGACCCTCTTCGCCACTGTGCCCGCATCCCAGCTCGCCGCCGCCCAGCGTGAGATAGCCGAGGCCAAGGCGGAGACGGCGTCGGCGCACAAGACGTCCCGCCGCCTGAAAGAGGTGTGGGCGGCCAAATCGGCCGAGTTCAAGGAGGCCGTGTTTTCCACGCTCGGCTGGACCGTCACCTTCATTCCGGGCGGCAAGATGCGTGTCGAGAGCGTCTACTACCCCTCGCAGACCGACGAGCACGAGAATAGCATCGTGTTTGACGGCGAGAAGGGCACCATGAAGGTGGGCGGCGGGCCGCGCAGTGCTTTCGCGCAGAGGATAGGGGACAACATCAAGTTCTGGGTAAGGGAGAGGGGGTGTGTGCCGTGTTTCTTGGCCGCGTTGACGTTGGAGTTTTGGGAGGAGCAAAACTCGAGGAGTGGAAGGTCGGACGCGTCCATGATAGGGGGATGAGGGAAACCGTGGTGTAATGTATGTTGGAGGAACGGGGGCTTATCTTTCTTAACACTGAGATACCAAGATGACGAGCCCAAGTGTCAGCGGATAGGCAAAATCAGCCATTGCTGCTTGAATCTAATGAAAGCCATCGGCCCTGCATATGCCCTGGATGAAGGAGTAGTATCAATTGGCTCATGTTGCTTCCCCAACATCTCGAATAGATAAGAGATTCATGATCAACAAAGTAGATATATACAGCGTATGTGCAGTCTCGTTCTCTTCAGGGGCGGCCCCAACACGTTAGCTACCAACAAACCCCAAAACCCCGGTTCAAATTATGTCTCCGGTATCATCAACCCAACAACGAGCCCACAGCAACCTCAAAATAGATCGATCTATCCACCGCTTGTTGCACAACCACAGACGGACCTTCAAGCCAGAAACCCCAACCATTACTTCAACCCGTACACCAAAAACACGAGACTAATCCCCGCTACTTCGACTCATACTTCCCACTCACCAGCCTCCTCACGAGTGGCACATCAACCCACGTCCGGTCCTGGAAATCCGGCGACGAAGGCGCCGATCCAACATCCGCAAACGGATCCTCCTCCACTTCCTCGACCTTCTCCTTGCCCTTCCCCTTCCCGTCAGACACCAACCTCGCCACAGATATCCCACTACCGACGCTCACAGTCTCCCCCAAACGCTGAGGCGCGGCCCACTCCCACCTGACCTCCACCCTCCCCGGCTTCGGCTCCGCATTCTGCTCGCCAATGACGCGACAGATGATCTTCACCCAGTCCTCGGTCAGCGTGACATCGCCCAGCCGCCAATAGACGATATGCTTGTCCTTGAGGTGGGTGCCCGACGGCTTCGTCTGCACTCCGCTGGCGCGTGCGTCTTCGTAGGTAGCGATGAACACGACGTTGGAGAGCGTCACGGGCCGGGGCAGGGCGCACGACGGGTTGAGTCGGTACTGTAGGAGGAGGCCGAGCTTGTCGGCCTGTGGCTTCCAAACCGGGTTGATCACGATGGGGCATTGGGAGGCCACAGCCGTGTCGGACTCGGTGTGGACACGGTAGGTGAAGGCCGGCGTTGTGGTGGTGAGGTGGGACAGGTCGATGGTGAATTCGTCGGGAACTGGGGTGTTCGATACGAAGACGCGGTTGGGGCCAATGGATTCGAGGAGAGAGAATTTGTTGAGCCGGATTGTTTCGCGGTCTGGGAGTTTGTCAGTCCGACTGAGTGTGTGAGGGTCGGAGGTAGTGAAGAGCTGACCTGTGTATGGAGAGTTGGAATCGGGCACATATGAGAGAGCGATCTCGCCAGTGACCTTGACGGAGCTGGGCTCTCCGTCTTGAAACACAGCAGATACAGTTTCAATGATCGAAGAGTGCAGCCCAGGTCCATAGGCTGGGCCGTGCATGTCCGGATGCTTGATCCGGGCCACGCCGCTGTAAGAAGAGGTACCGCCGAATGAAGTGCCCGACCGGATGGACTGCGTGTCGGAAGCATGGCTTGTCTCGGAATTGAAGGTCGTGGATGGCGTGGGTCTTGGCAATGATGCACTTGTTGGCAAGGAAGGCGAGGACGGAAACGGATTCTCGGCAGAAATCTCGTGCGTTGGCAAGGACGGCATGTAAACAGTATTCCGAACCTCCCTTCTGCCCCGCACGGTACCTGTCTTCCGTGATGGCATCCCCATGGTGGTCAGGGCATTCGCAACGTTAGACAATGCAGCCTGCTTCGCATCCTGGTCTTCCTCCGGAATGGGCTCATTCTTGATGTCCAGCTTGAAAAGATGGTCACCCTCCTCAGCTGCAGCCTCCCGTTGGGCCAGGGAGATGGGATCGTTCATCGCCGGCGGTATTGTGAAGCCGTCGGAATCCTTGGCTGGCTCTTCCTTGCTCTGCTGCTGCTGGGGCAATGGCGGCACTGGTGGCGCGTCAAAGATATCCTCGGCCGTTCCGTTCAGGAGGCTGGGCGGCTTTGCCGGCTGAGCATCTTTGGACGACTCTCCATCAGTAACTCCGTTCGTCCCTTCATGAGATGTGTTGGCGTCTGCGGCGGAATCGCGATGCTCTTGTCCCGTTGGACTCTCAACCACGGATGATAGCCTGTTCTGGGAGTCGGTCAGGTTGTGAGATGACGCTCCAGGAGACAACGTCTGGCCGTGGCTGCTCCCGAGGCCACGGGAGAAGGGGCTAAGGCCCTTCTGGGGAGACCCAAGTTGGCCGAAGCCGCCGTGGATGCTCTGGCGTCGACGACTAAGCATGGTGCCGAAGCGGCTCCGTAATTTTGATGCCTCTGTGTCATTATCAGCAATGCCCTGACTTAGAAGCTAGCCGAGGCTGGTCTTAACAATACCTGGAGGGTTGTCTCTATGAGCCGAGTGTTCGCTGATGTCGTCCCCGGTAACGCTAGGGGAAGCGGCGCTTGGGCCCACAGGCGTCTGTTGTCGTGAGGTAGACCTCCTTTCGACCTTCGGCTTCCCGGCAGTTGTTCGCTGCACGAAGTTCTGAATCTCTTGGGCCGTGTTCACTTCGAGCATCACATTGAGGACCTCCTCGGCAGCTGCCTGGGTCCGGGTGGCCTGGTCAACTTCATGAGTCTCGAATTGCGTCAAGACATCGCGTAGATGATTTATCCGCTCCTCATCCAGAGCCTGTAGGGTCTCGAAAATGAAAGGCGCCTGTGATTCCCACTGTTGGGTCGCGGACTCGAGTCTCGCGGCAGCCTGGTCAACCTTCTGCGCATTGGCCCTGGCCCCTTTTTTGCTCAACTTCTCCGACTTCTCGGCCGCATCATCCAGCTCTTTTGCCATTGATTGCAAGTTCGCGCTAATGGTATGGATGTTCTGCATTTCCTTCTTGTTCTGAAAGTTGCGCAGGGGTTGCTCGACGTCTTTCTCGATGCGCTGAGCGAACAGCTGGTGTGAGGCAGCAATGCCATCGGTTGATTGGAGGATCTTGTCCCATGGCGGTTGGAAGATGCTATGAACAAATCTGATTAGCAAACGAAGTCCGATGTTCGAGAAGAGCGCAACGAACCCAAGCTCGGATGCGGCGTTCGGCACCTTGAAGACCAACAGCTTCCGTAGTCCGGCAACATATTGTTCCTCAACTCTCCTGCGCTCCTGCAGCTTCGCTCAGCCACAACGTCCTTCTACTTCCAGTCTATGCTCATACGCGGCGCGCCGTACCTGAAGCCAGTCTGCGATCTCCTGGTTTGCTTTGGTGATGCGCTTGACTCGATCCGACAACACTTGCACAGCCTGACTTGGTTGCAGGTTTGCCTAGAGTTGGAAAATAGCATCAGCTGTCAGACACTATCCCGCAGTGCGCAGGCACCGAAGGCCGAGGAGAAGTCGTACGAGCATTGCCGGGTACTCGGACCGCGACAGGTCGTCCATGGTAGCCATTGTGGATCAATCGTTGGGAGCGCAATTGGGCGACGCAAACAGGACGCAAAAGTTTAACGCATAACACTAAGAGACGCAAGCAATGTTGCCCGCGCGGTGGAAGGAAACAGCAAAGCACCCAAGCAACGAGAGAACCGTCGGGCCGGCGTTGGAGCGTCCGAAGTTGGAGTCGCATGCAAGGAGGAACATCCCGGTCGGCCCATTGATGTCACGGGGAATGGAAGATTGGATGGAGCTGGCATTTCTCTCGAGGTCCCAGCTTGCGAGCTCTGCCCATCGACCAATCAGCTGAGCCCCTCGGGCTGTTGCGCGGTCGCAAGCTACAAAAGAAGCCGCATACCAAGCTTCTCATCTCGATAGCTTAAGCAACAAGTCAAGGCAAATAGAAACAAAACGGAGGAAAATGAAAATGTAACGCAAGACCAAAAGAAAGAGAGAGGGAGGAAAAAGAAAAAGAAGAAGGATAATTGGCAACACAATGACTTTCTCGCGTCTCCCGAGGTGTGATCGCGCCTGATATTGATGCTGGAATACGGGCTTTTCTGTATGGAATGAGCGGTGCCTTCGGTTTCCACAAGACCGGGGAGTGAAACTCAGAAGCCAATTGCAGATGCAACCAAATGTTACCACATATTGTCAGGGCAGAACATCACACATCGAACCAGGATGATGGCTTAGCTCACAGCCTTAGCTGTAGGCTGGGACTCCATCTCAAGCGGCCTTCGAGTTGACCTGTTCGGTAGGGCACTTCTGACCACAGAAAGTAAAAGGATTCTTAGGCAGTTGTCAACACAACTTGACTTGTGCCGGACACACCTAATTCGTATCCACAGCAACGGTTTCACCGAATGTCAGTGTCTCAGTGAACGACTCACATCGATCAGACTCATCAAACAACAACCATGGCCGATGCCGCGGATTGGAGACAATCCTTAACCGCTTCCGAACGATATGATAATATTGAGAAACTGTGAGCGTTGATGGCGCGTGGTGTGGGCATCTGCAAATATCTGACTTACACCCAGCTCGAAGCTCTTGGCAGCTGCTGGCCTCGACCAGAGTGCATTTGCCATTGAGAATGAGGCGTACAAGACTGCTAGTAGCCGGGTAAGTAAGGCCCGTTTGCTTTCCTGATTATTATGCTTGCCTGACGCCCACAAGCAAGAGTACGACACCGCCTGCAGCTTGCCGACCATCACAGAAGAGCCCCGCTTGCCTGCGCCGGAGACTGCTGCCACTGAGGAGGATGACCGTGGGCCCTCCTCACCCGGGATTGCTATCGGCGACTACGGAAACTGCCACTATGTCGCTAGCGGTGTGACAGCCGAAGTCTACCGCTCTCAAACCCGAGCCCTCAAAGTGATCGTCGAAACCCACGGCATCGACCCACACAACCCTCAGCGCGAAGCCAAGATCCTCTCATCTCTTCGCACCGCCAACGCCCCAAACATCATCCCCCTCCTGGAAACCTTCCACGACCACGACCAGCGCTTCGTCCTGGTCTTCCCTTACATGCCCCTCACGCTATCCCACATCCTCGACCGCCACAGATCCCCATCCCCATTGCCCTCCCCTCTCCTCCGCACCATTTTCACAGCCCTCTTCCGCGCCCTACACCACCTGCACACCCAAAACATAACCCACCGCGACGTCAAGCCCTCCGCCCTCCTCCTCTCCTCACCAACCCCATCCTCCCCAACACAAGTCTACCTATCCGATTTCGGCACAGCCTGGCACCCAACCCTCTCCCTCCCCTCCGAACCCTCCTCCCAAAAGATCCTTGACGTCGGCACAGGCCCTTACCGCGCGCCCGAAACCCTCTTCGGCAACCGCGCCTACGGCTCCGCAGTCGATCTCTGGGCCGCCGGCACTACGCTCGCCGAATGCCTCCTAGGCGGCGGCGGCAAGACGCTGTTCGAGTCGCGTCCCGCGCACGAGGACGGGAACCAGCTCGGCTTGATCCTGAGTATCTTCCAGACGCTGGGAACGCCGACGCGGGAGAGGTGGCCTGAGGCGGTCGGGTTTCGGACACCGCCTTTTGAGATGTATCGGGTTTTTGAGGGGCGGGTGGAAAGGGAAGGGTGGGAGGGGGTGTTGCCTGGGGTGAAGGAGGAGGGATGGAGGGAGTTGGTGGCTGGGCTGGTGAGGTACGAGAGCGGGGAGAGGGTTACGGCTGGAGAGGTGAGTCGAGATGTATTGGCTTGCTTGTTATGAGAGGAAGACTGACTTTGGCAGGCATTGGAGTTCCCTTGCATGAAAGGGGAGGGAAGTGAGGCGGCATGTCTGCCGAGGAACATACATCCTCTGGATACCTAGGTAGGTATCGGCCAACGGCATCAGTGCTAGTTATACTGATTTTCTGGACGGCATTCACCGCTTTCACAAAGCCTAGCGGCAGATAAATGGAGGAAAATATTGAATCCGCGCTGCAGATCTCAATATCTGAGGGTTCTCTTGATGGTCTATCACGATCTACTGTGTGCCAAATTTTAGTGAGCCATCCAGCTAAACCTAGTTCCATCGCCACGAAATATCGTGCCCAAATCAATAGTCTGGACCCTGTGCTACCTGGACGTCGGCGCGGCGCGTAGCACACCACCTATGACCCTCGAGGCCAGCAAAACGGCTTCCCACCCTGAATATCAGCCTCCTTTACTGAACCACTACTCCAGCTCGATCGTGCCGGGGGGCTTCGAGGTCACGTCGTAAACAACACGGCACACGCTGTTGATGACCAACGTTAGCACAGTTGGCTGTGGAATGTGGAGTGGGGCGGAACGTACCCGTGCACCTCGTTGACGATCCTGTTCATAACCCGCTGGAGGAAGTCCCACGGGAAGTTGAAAGCTTCGGCTGTCATGAAGTCGGTTGTTGTCACGGCGCGGAGGACGATGATCTGGTTGGCCGTTAGCAACTCTAGGAGATGGCAGACAGGTGGTTGAGCTCAGGACTCATACATAGCCATAGACCCTCTTATCTCCCATAACGCCTACAGCACGGCTGGGGTCGACTGCTGCATAGGCTGTTCGGGGGGTTAGCTTCATTCATCGCAATCTCCATTTGGAGGCGCAGACCTTGAGAGATTTGGTTGTAGAAACCCGCCTTGCGGATCTCAGAGATGAAGATCTGTAAATCAAGGTCAGCAGGGTCAAAATCAAACATTGAGGCCACACAAGGCAATCACTTGCATGATCGGCTTGACGAGCGATCTCAACCTTCTCGGGTGTCACTTCACCCAAGATCCTAACGGCAATACCGGCTGGAAAGAGTTAGTCCTGGCATATTGAGCTCGGAAAGGAGGGTTCGTTGTACGGCCAGGGAAAGGATGCTAGTAAACCGGGTCAGCGGGTGGCATGTAGGAAGGATTGGATGCCCAGGGCATACCCTCATCACAAGCTCTTCCGGGATTCCCAGCGCCCGTCCGAGGGCTGTGTCAGTTGTCAGTCGAGTATGTCGCGCATCGGATACGGCACCACAGGTCGCCTTTGAATTTCCGGAGGTTTGCTTCCGGGGGTTACGTACCGCGAACCTCATCCTATTCAACAGTAAGTGGACGTCATCAACGACAGCACATTGTCAAAGAATGAGTCAAACAAACCTTATACAAGGACCTCAGGGGTTCGATGAGTTTGAGGCCCTGACCGTTCATCATTCGCGCAGGGAGACCACCGCTTGAAAGCGAAGTCAGCTTTACCGCTCTCCATTGGAAAGATAGTCGGAGTAACATACACATTGTGGTGAGTCTAAGAACTAGTTAGCATATGTGCCAAGCGCTCGAGATGGCCACCTGCAGACTGACCTTGATCGTGGCGGAGGGGCCCTTGAACGAGAGCGACTCGATCACATCAGGGTACAGGGTACCTCTGCAAGGCTTGGTAAGCATGTCAGTCCGAGTGGTGTAGGCTTCGGTTAGCTTACTGCATGAAAAACTCGATCTTGCCCGCTTTGGTCGGGTCATGGGCGGCAGCCTCCTCAATCTGCCGCAGAGTTCAGCTACTGTTGTCCTTCCCGGAAACATGCGGGAGAAATTTGCCTCAGAGCGAGGAGCGTACCTTGACCGCCTCGGCTTCGAAACAGTCGATGAACTTGCCACCTATCCAGGAGCCAATCTCAGCTCGACAGGATCCCGGTAATGGGCATGCCCATTCAAAGCTGGAGACATACCGATGAACTTGCGCTTTTTCTGCAGATGGGGTTAATGGATTTGTTGCAAAGGCGAGATCTGAGAAAGGTGTGCCTACCTCGGGATCCTCGACACCTTTCAGGCCGTCAAGGAACTCTTGAGACGCATCGACAACGGTGAGGTTGATGCCGAGAGCCTCCGAGAGGTCTTTCTGAACCTGTTCACACTCATTAAGCCTCATGACGCCATCTGTTTCGATTCCGTTAGTCCGGGTCTGTCTTAATTTGAGACATGCAGCCAAGCAGCGAATCGCGTACTATTGACGAGGACGGCCCAGAATCTTGAACCAATCGCTTCTTTCTGTACTGCCTGTCAGACTCAGCGCCTGGGGTGCATTTCTTTCGGAACTTACCATGAGCTTCGCCGCCACCGTAGAATCGACGCCACCGCTAACGGCGGCCAGTACCTGGCCCTTCTCACCGACAGTGTGGCGGATCTGTGCGATTGCCTCCTCGAGGAACTTCTGCATGGTCCAATCTTGCTTGCAGCCGCAGATCCCGACAGCAAAGTTTTTGAGAAGTACAGTCCCATTCTGAGTGTGTGTAACCTCAGGGTGGAACTGGAGCCCGTATATCGGCCTGCTGCCGTGGGCGATGGCGGCATATTCAGAGTTGTCCGAGGTGGCAACCGTGTGGAAGCCGTCAGGGAGTTTGGCCAGCTTGTCGCCGTGGCTCATCCACACACGCATGGATTCCTCAATCCCATCGAAGAGGCGGTCAACATGGCCGCCGATGGACCGAGCTTTGAGCATGGCATGGCCATACTCGCGGTGAGTCCCGGCAATGACGTTCTCAGAGTCAATGCGGTAGGCAAGCTCCTGCATACCATCTGCCCGCCTCTGAAGTCAGCTACGCAACACGTGGCTAGAGTCGAATGGGTGATGGAAATACGGACAGCAAATGCCGAGGATAGGCACGTCTGAATTCAATAGCGTCAGCAAGAGGCCAGTAATTGGGGGTTGGATCCATGTTTACTCAGGTCAAAGACTGCAGGATCAACGTGAGGAGCGCCTTCCTCGTAGACCGAGTAAGGTCCGCCAGAGAGAATGATGCCCTTGGGAGTGAACTTGAGCTCAGATAGCTTTTGAGTGCACGGCAGCATCTCAGAGAAGACATTGAGCTCACGGAGACGGCGTGTGATCCTTCATATCCAGAGTTAGTGCATCTCCATAATCACATTACTTGCTAGGGCCAGAGCAGCAGCACTCAACCCGGGACGACGAGGTCTTTGATTTTCAATTCAAGGTGTAACGTACAAATGGGTATACTGCGAGCTGTTCAGTGAGGCCCTGTCAGCTCCTGGTTTTCCTGTTGCACACTGGGAGCCATTTTGTTCTCACCCAAAGTCGAGCACCAGAATGGTGTCGAAGGCTTTGTGAGCCATCGCCTCTCCCGGTTCGCCGGCCATCTTTTCTGATTGATGATGTGCCTTCTTTTTTGATTGGGGGTGACCAAAATGTACTGTCTGCTGCAGATGCGACTTGGGCCCAGAGAAGGTGTGAGTCGTAACGAAAATTTTGTGAACCTATGAGGGGCCGACTCTCCAACGCCGACGCTCGGAGTGGGTTCTGGCACCTCCTACCTACCGGTAGGTAATGTACTTACCAGGAGGTATTCTGCTCCCCGCTGTACAGCAGAGACGCCACAAGTTTCAGCTGGTGTGTAGCAGATACATTAGTCATGTCTCCATTGCCTTGAATCCGGACGCAATGAATTTAATACTGCAGCAATAGTGGAATCTTCGATCCTACTACGGCGTAAACGCGATCTGAGTGACGAGACCCGGCCCCATTGACCGCCGGCTTGGCGTCGGACCGCTGCCGACACCTCCATCCACGAATGGATTATCTCTCTATGTTCTACTGCAGCTTTTTTTTTTTTTTGGGGGGGGGGTAGTAGGATGCTTCTTCGGCCTATAAAACAGGGGTCTTTCTTAATATTTTAGTAGTAGTTATTATTTTAATATATCTTTGGCTTGCAGATAAGTTTGAAGATAGTAATATTAGTATATATAACCCTAACCCTTTAAGGAATTCTATAGTGCAGGCTTACTGTTAGGTATTCCTGGCGAGGCGGCACTAACAGAGCATGCAAGGTGAATACTTTTGGCCCCAGCCTTCGTATCGGCTGATAAAAAAGTCCAACAGTCCGCGTAGCGGGCTGCGCACCCCTAGTGGGATCGTCAAAAGTGGCTTACAGCACTGACGTTATAGTGCGCCCCGTCTTCAAATCTTTCAGGGATCAAGGTCGATCTACTGGGGTTCCCACGCGAGAACCATATTGACGGGATGCTGACAGCAGTTGACCAGCCATGTCTTCGCCTGAGTGTGCATTGGTGCATACTGCTGCGCCTCGACCGGGGAGTCGGGTCCCGGTCGCTTGGGGTTAGCATTCAGTTGTAACATGCGGGGCGGCCGAGGCCAAGACGCCAGACCCCGCCAACCTGTTGTGGCGAACTGGTCGCTAATAATCTCTTGGTCTGCTGCTTTTCTGTGGTGCTGATTCCAGGACCCCTGGGTTGGTCATGAGAGCTGACTCGGGAGTGGACTGCTGCAAACCCCGGCCAGCCCGACATGCCCTTGGGCCCTGGTAAGCTTGAGACACCTCCAGCTTCAATGATTGTCGGGACCCGCCTCGATTGGTTGCCGTGAGTCCGTGACAGAAGGTGGAAAAGCTTATCGACCTATCGTGGCTGGCAGGGATATTGGCAGTAAGTCGTCCAGTTGGGCCGCGAGAAGGTCACCAGGGGCTGAGCGTGGGCCCATGCCTTGCCTGCCCGGCGACGCGATATTTATCCCCATGCTCTCCACCTGGGAATCGATCGCGGCCTCGATTTACAACATGGTAAGCGAATGATGAAGGCGCCAAGATGAAGAACAGGCAGAAGTCGAGAAGCGGTTGCCGGACCTGCAAGCTCAGGCGGGTATGTGTTGTCTTCATTGTCTCACATCAGTGCCTTACACGCACCCTCTGTCACGTACCAAGGCCTTCATGGAGTAAAATCCACTAACCATAAACCAACTGCCAACAGCTAAGGTGCGATGAGGCGAAACCTGGGTGCCGGAACTGTGCCCAAAAAGGGCTCGAATGTCCCGGCTATCAGCAGCGTCTGCAGTGGTCTACTAAACACGAGATTCGATCGTCAACAACGCAGGCAAGCGGTCCTGCGAACTTCACACAGCTCGTCAACGCTGCATCCAAGTCTATTGTCGCCGCCGCGAACTCCACAAAGGTTGCCGAGACTTCTACCCATGATGGACTCAAGACTTCGGTTGTGGTTCCGATGTCCACTGGCAGACTCCCTGTCCCACCCGCTACCCCCTCAGCGTCCGCATCGCCTCCCGCATATTCTTGCTCCTCCTCCTCCTCATCTGCGCCCTCTCCATTGGCCCAGCACAAGGAATCAGCCGCGGCTGTTGAGAGCAATGTTGCTTTGGTTCCCGTGACACCCAGGTCGGAGGCAGCATTGCCTGAAGGGTCTGGTCAGCCGCCAGAGTTATCCATGTCCCAGCCAGTGGTGGACATCCCAACGTTTCTCATTGAGCACTGGTTCAAATCGGTTTGCTCTTCGTGGTCGGCACTCGACTCTCAAACCAATCCATATCGGAGGCTGACGGCGAATCTGTGGCACAACTCGACGCCTGTGTTCTACGCCCTGCAAGCGATCTCGGCGGCTTCCCTTGTCGAGCGACTCCCACATATCATGCATGATACGGCTAGGTCCGCCCCCCGCAGAGCCGCCGAGGCTATCCAGAAAGAGCTTGTCGCCTTTTCCGCTGGGTTCCGCCCAAAGTTCCCCAGTGAACTCCTCTTGGCGCTGTTTTGCATGAGCTCCTCGATGTGCTGGATGGAGTCTCGCCTGCTCGGACAGCAATTTGTCAGGCAAGCGCGGGCCGTGCTGAAGTCTTTCGACAGGTCGATGCTGGATATCGAGACGCAGGAGCTACTCGACTTCTTCAATGGCTGTCTTGTCTACGAGGAGATGCTCCGCAGCGTTGTGAGCGAGGACGAGATTGACTTCGAACACATGCTAAGTTGGCCAGAGCCAACAAGTCAACGGCCCCTTATGCCAGTGGTTCCGCATGCATGGACCGGGGTTTCATCTGACGTTCTGAGACTATTCGGCAAGGCCATGGCCTTGTCTCGCAGATCCCGCACTCGATGGAGGCAGAACGACGGGACAAGCTACGAGATTCTCCAGCGCGCGATGAAGGACATCGAAGAAGCGACAAAGATAGAAGAGGCTTTGGTGTCGGTCGAAGTCCCCCTGCTTCCAGAATATGGACAAGCCTCGCCGACCACCAGCCGGCTTCGAGACTTGCATTATGCCACCGAGGCATACCGTTTGTGTGCGCTCCTGCAGCTCTACGAAAGCTTCCCGGATCTAAGCACTAAACGGATACCAACCCTGAAGGACGCAGACAGGTCCGCTGTTTGGCATGCGTGGGTATCTCCGCTCGCCTTACATGTCACTGACATTCTCGCCAAAGTCCCGCCTGGGAGCTTGTGCTGTATCCAGCCTCTCCTCTGCATCTGCGCCGGCAGCGGCCTTCGATATGACAGCAAAGTTCCTCTGGGACGCGGCCATTGCAGTTATCTTCTGACCCCCGACCCAGAAACACCGAGCATACCAACAACATCCGGCCCTGCCGCTACTGATTGCCCGTTGCCTGGCTCTGGTATATCGGTCAACGCAATCAAGATATCACAAGCCCGCCGATTCGTAATGGACCGACTGGATCAACTCGAGCTCAACCTGCCTCCGAAACCGATTGGGGTTGCAAAGCAGCTTATGCGCGCTGTTTGGAGCGCATATGATGAAGAGATTGGTCTCAATCGAAGGACACATTGGCTTGACGTGATGAGTTCGACAGGGCTACACAGTATCTTCGGCTGAAAACGGTGGCCAGTGCATTTCAAACGTCGGTCATGAGCCGCGCCGGCGCCGTGAGAACCACCATTCAGGGGGCTAGACTCTCCTTTCGGCTTCCTGACTACACGACAACGTGCCGCTCCGGGGCGCAGGATGCGGCGCCCGCAGTTGTCCCCCCAGTGAAGCACTCAGGCTTATTCTCTATACACCTACATCGCATAACCTGGAGAGACGATGCCCTTTCGGGTTCGACAGAAGCTGAGTCGTCAGCATTCCACATCACTCCGAGCCTCGTTCGACTTATGGATGGTAAGTCCTATATGAACATGGGTGGGTAGTGTTTGCATTTGCTCCTTGTTAACAGGTTGGAAGCTAACTTGTTGCCACCAGAACGTCATGGCGGCGATTGTTCCCATGAATGCCGAATCGAGAGACCACCTAGCGGTTCTCGGCTGAGGCGCAAAGGTCGGAGATTCCGAGAGTCGTAGCCGACCTACATTGCGCCACAGAGTTGTGTCAGCGCCAGCGAGCCACATGTCCTTTATGGACATAAGTCGGTAGAAGGAGGTTCCATGGCAGAGCTCAGATCTGGACTGAAAACCTTCGGGATCGGAAGATGTGTACATACTCGGAGCCGCCGCGGTCGTGCTACTGAGATGGATGTGCATTCTCGAGACAGTTCAGACGCATGTCAGCAACGGACGTTACATGCATGTGATTCGGGGCCAACAGGACAGGGGATTCTCGTTGGGTTGGATGAGCAGCACATGAAATCCTTGGAGACACTATGACGGTCAGTCAGGATTGTGGGAGGGTAGAGCCCACCGTAAGGAGAGAAACCTACCTAGCCCTTGCGCTCAGCATTACAACGGATTTGACTTCGCACGTGCATTGCAAACGTGCCGATTTTGTCTACTCTGCTCATCACCCTAGGTTCAGATGATTGAATCCCTATTCCGGTATTAATTTGGGCCAACGGTCCTGGCCGCCTGGTATCTTAATCTTAAAAGCGAACTTTGAAACCATGGGGCAGGAGGGCGTCGCTCGTTCCTTCCGTCTGTGGTGAACGCATACCTGGCCTCCCACGGCGTTGGCGACTCTACCCATTGGGATCTACTAGTAGGCTGCATGCGGTTGGGTGAAGTGCCTTACCTGCCTGGGGCTCAAAATGGCCTTGCTGCCTGGCCCCAAGAGCGTCGGGGCCCAGTCGGGTAGAACAACCAAACCGCCGACCTCTAACAATGATGTTGCTTTAAGTCGCCGAGTCACAGCGTCTGAGTGAGAGAACTACGAGAACGCTTCGGTCCAGCGAAGGAAAATGGAGCTTAACTCTGGAGATGATCTCATCTCGCTGAAAGAGTCCATCCAAAGTCAATACTCGCCATCTACAGGGAGCCCGACCTCCTTCGCGAACGCTGACGAGTACGCAAGGTGCACTGGGCTGACTATTGACAGCCGATTTTTTGATTGGCGACAGCTCGTTGAACATGACCAAGCCCTTGCCTCTACCATCGTTGAGCTGGAAACCGGACAACTTATTGAGACCGTACAGCTCGAGGAATGCGTCTTCCGGGCCATTATTCCTACACCAGAGCAGTGGCAGATACCCGCTGCGTCACTGCAGATACTTCAGGACGTATGCACAAGGCGCAAAGACGAGGACTTGGCAGACCTTGTTTCAGGGCAATGTTTCCTCGAGACATCAAAGTGGCAAAGCCTGAAATTGGAAGCTCCTGCGCTCCGCAGTGATCATGGCATTGACTGTCGCCGGCTAACACGACGAGTGAAGTCTTTCCTGAAGGAGCCGCTCCCGGAGCATCGCCTCCCGCTTCACCCGGTCGACGTTGGTAAGGGGGAAGGGCTCGAGTTCCCCGAAAGTATGGCCGAAATGGGAAAGGCATACGTGCAGACTATTGAACAGGAGAACTTGGAAGTGACCAGAGACACGCTTGTGTACTTGATGCAGAGTCTAAGGTCAGATTTGACAGACAATGACCGGCGAACGTTTGCGAGGGAAACCTCTGCCTACAAAGGAGTATGATGAGCATTGCGAGAAACGGGGAAGTACGGATGACCGCTGACAGGGTACTTAGGTGGGAGCTGGAGAACACTTAACACCCCCTTTACGCCCGCTTGCGTCGTCGTCTCCGGAACACTTTGTCCCTGAAGACGAAATCTGCGAGATACCAGAGCCTTCAGATCCCAGTTCAAGGCTAAGCGAAGATATAGCGGCTTCCGAGCAGAAGGTATTCCAGACCGATCTCGAGTTCTGGGCCGAGGCGCTGGAGAGGGACAATGCGCCTGACAGGTACGATGACATCGATAAGTCGGAAATGATTAAGGCGGGCGAGTTCCGATCACCCGTCCTATCATCCTCGCCACAGTCGGTTCCTCGAGATTTGAGACTTGACGTTCCTTTGCTTCCATGGAGCGATGATAATGGGGACACCACGGAGACAACAAGAGTCCTTGCTCCAGACGACCTGGCGGAGGCAAAAGAATTGGTAGCGAGCAGTGACACACTCTCCGGGTCAGACGGCCCAACCGGCCAACTCGTCACACTCTTCCTGGAAAGGGCATCACACGTAATGAGATGCGCCGAGCAGGAAAGGCTCCAGCCCCTCGACGCCACGGCCCGAGTGCCAGTTCCGGTCCTAGACTTTTCCAACCCTGTTGCAGAATGGGAGCAGCGCCTCTGGGAAGCCAAAGCCATATTCCAGTGGATCCAGAAAGACACCGACGTCGATTGGCAGCATCCCAAATGGGCACACAACAGAGCCGCCGAGCAGAGGATGGTATGGACACCCCTGGCCCATATGAAGGAGAAGGAGCTGGTCTCGGAACAGATTGAGGTCGATTCCAAAGCTCTTGATTTCTTCCTGGAGAGAAGCCGTGATTGTGAAGTCCCCACCAGCGCCGATTACGCCTATAAGCAGCCCGGCTTGGCAGTTCTCCGGACGGAGGACGATGAGGAGGACGACGAGGACTTCCTCACCCCGCTCGACTCGTCGACGCGGGCACCACCCAACGATTCTCAACTTATCAATTTGGAAGGAACGGCACCCCTCTTGACGGAGACAGCCTTTGCCACCCAGAGCAATGGCCCAAAGGCGACCCCCACGGCAACACCACCTCCGCTAGACCTGACGACCCTCCTAAGTGGAAGAAAACGCGTCATCGACGAGACACTTGAGAAGAGGCAGCCGAGCCAGAGGCGGGAGTGGAATCCAGCAGCGGCCCCTGGAATCGGTGCTACTGAGATCATTGACCCGGCACTGATCCCATCGACCAATGTTCTAAGGGGCTTCATGAGCGAATACACCGACTTTGCCCCCCTCGTGGACAACTTTGTTGAGATGAACTTCCCTAAGAAGCCAAAGCTCACGCACAGCTCTTTCTTCAGCCCGTCCATCACAATACCATCATTCGCCTTGTCGAAGGCGGACGAAGCAGCAAAGCTGATGCCACCGCCTCCAAAACCAGTACCCGCCCTTGCCCCAGATATCACCCCACCAAACCTGCCTCCCCGCGTCGTCGTCTCCTCGACCACGTCGAAACTCATAACTCTCCAACTCGAAAAGCTTCTCCCCGGAATTGACCTCATCACGCGCGACTACGACAAGCACAGACCCTCCGGCTGGGTCCCAGGCATGCGCTTCCCCAACTTGGACGAAGCCGACATCGTCGTCTCCCCGGCCACCGGCATCCTCCTGACCACTATGATCAAGCTCCGGCAAAAGCCCTTGCCCGGCCAAGCAATCGGAACTAACTCGATCAGCTTCTGCCGCGTCGTCGAGAATGTCGCTATCCGCTACGAGCGTCTCGTGGTGCTGGTGTCAGAAGGGAACAAGCACAGCGACACTGCCAGTCCGCTGTCCCAGTCCGATGCCAGAGCGCTGGCTGAGTTTCAGGGATTTGCGGCGGGGTTGCAAACGGCCGACGTGCAAGCAATGTATGTGGGCGGCGGGGTTGAGACGTTGGCGAAGTGGGTGGCTGCCAAGATATGTGAATTTGCGAAAGAGGCGGTTGCGGTGAGGGATCTGTTGTTGCCGATCGAGACATTCTGGGAGGTGTTTCTTCGTCGGGCCGGGATGAATATGTACGCTGCGCAGGTTGTGCTGGGGAGGCTCAAGGTACCGGATAATAGGCCGGCCGTAGGGCGCGGGCGCGGGCAGGTGTTTGGCCTACCATTGTTTGTAATGATGTCTCGACAAGAGAGGATCAGGTTGTTTGGGGAGTTGTTTGGCGGGAGGAGGGTCTTGGAGCGTGTGAGCGAGGTTATTGATGAGCGCTGGAAGCAGCAACCGGTCGACGAACGGAGTTTCGATCATAAGGCGGAGCCCTTGCGTGGGTTTCACGGTGCCACTCCGTAATCGCCGATATGGCCGGATGAGATTTGCAGGAGCCGGTTGCAGGATGTTGGAAACGCTTTGCTATCCTGGACAGACGTTGCTGAGAACCCTTGAGTATATGGCTGTTAGTAAAGTAGCTCCGTACTTCTCTTTATGTCCAGTTTGGCCAACACCCACTTGTAAGGTCCAAGTAACGACGGGAAAGATAGTGGAATGCCGCTGAGACTTATTCTCACGGTTCGATATCACCTTCGCCGGAATCATCTCCTCCGCTTTCAGACGGGCCGCTGGCGCCTAAGCTCCAAACCTTGAGGCTCGTCTCCTGAACCACAACCCGGGGCTTCCAGCAGCTCTGCCTTGTTGTACTCGCTTCCGACCCTGACTCATCCGAGCTATCGGAAGAACTCTCCTCCTCATCCTCGTCCACAATGTTCCACGACCCGGAGCAGGTCGCGACAACCGATCCGCTCATATGCATGGCAGTAGCCCCTACCGCCGAGCCATGCGCCTCCCAGTCCCAAGACGGCGTGACGGCGCCCTCCTGATTCCCAACCCCTTCCCAAGCAACAACTCTCCCGTCCTTCGTCCCAGCCCACACCTCAAACCCTCCCACACGCTCAGTCCCAGGAAACACGTCGCAACTCAACCGCTGATTGGTCCTACCATCTCTTCCCTCAAGCCAACCCAGCAACCGGTGCGTCCCGCGCAGGTCATACACCAGCAACCCCGTCGCACCGCGCTCATTCACCACCAAGTACCGTCCACAAGGCGACCACAAAGTCTGCAGCACCCCCTTCCCGCCCACCCGGGGCCCCTCCTCAGAGGCCGCGCCCGCAACGCTCCACGTCGCGACGCACTCGCCGCTCCGCATCACATCATACAGCCCCAAGCTGCGCGTCCACGTCCCCGCAGCCAGCAGACCACCACCACCGCCGCCCCAACCCCAACCCCCCGCCTCACCACCATCAGCAGCAGCGATAGTAGTAGGCTGCGCCGCCAGCGCCGAGACGGTCCCGCGCATGCCGACGCCGCCGCCCTTGGCCAGGTGGCGGGTCGAGGGGATGGTCGGGATGGTGAGCAGCGGGTCTGGATTGAGCGTGTCCGAGCGGGAGACGTCGAAGACGGCGATGCGGTTGGTCGTGCCCGCGATGAAGTGTGTTCCCGGGGCGGGCCAGATCAGGGAGGCCACGGGGAGGTAGGCTTCGGTTTCGTGCTTGACGAGGCGGAAGGAGGCGAGGGGCGGGGGTTGCTGGTTGGGGTGTGGTGATGTGCTGGAATCATTATCGTCGTCGTCGTCGTCGTCGGATGATGATGGTGATGGGGGGAAGGCGTGGTGGAGGTGGATGGGGTGGTCGGTGCTGGCTGTGAGGAGGGCCTGTGTCGAGGGATGTTCGAGCGCAAAGTAGGGACAGGGGGCGATGGCGCTGGTTGGTTCGGGGAGGGCAAGGGTGCCGTTGGCTGTAAGCTCTACAGGTGTCTCCCTCGGTTCCAGGAGGGTCTCAGGCAGCACAAAGGTGCATATGCGGTTTGAGAAGGATGATGTGAAGAGCGTTGTCCCGTCAGCCGACCTGAGAGTTGTTAGTCTGGGAGCGTAGGAGGACAAGATTACACATACCATTGTACGCTTTTGAAGAATGAGTCCCGGTTGTGAGTCTGATCCCTCTTGGCTGGTAAAGACCCATCGGGATTGCTTGTTGAAGCCACGACGCGGAGTGAGGGGCGGTCCATCATGTCAATGCCACTCCGGTTTCGTTTGCATTCCAGTCATGTTCCAAAGGAGAATCGCGTTTTGGGATCACACCTAAGTGGAAGCCAGGAGATAAGATGCTGGCTTAGGAAATGTATCTCAATCACATCCACTGGTGTGAAGAAGGACCTGCTGGGTGTAAGTTAAATGACAAACGAGATCCCAAGCTAACCCAATGCGACTTGCAGCAAGTGGGTCCTGACCCGCATCCCGCATCCCTGTGGGTCCCTCCCGGCAGGTTAAGCTGCAGCTGGAGCTCCCTGCTGTCCTTCATCTGACAACGCGTCAGGCCAGGGCAACCTCAAGAATCCTCACACCAGGGCTTTCGTGAGCTTCCGTCTCTCGAAAGCAGACTACTCAATCCCTGCGCCTTAGTTGGGGTGTTTCGTCTTACATCTCTTTCCCCGGCCGAACTCGTCAATACCTTCAAAACAGACCAATTCCGCCAAGATGGAAGCCTTGTTGGCTGGAGACCGCTGCGAGGAGCTCCGCGAAGTGGGCGTTGTTAACCTCATCGTCTCAGTGTACGGTCCATCCGGGAGCATTGAGTCGTCTATTGCTGACATGTTGCAGCGTCATTGTCATCGGGATGCTCATCAGCTACCTTCCCCAGCATTTCCGCATCATCAATCGCCGCACGTCCGAGGGCATCTCCCCCTACTTCGTCCTCCTCGGTACCACTTCGGCGACCTCGGCCTTCGCAAACATCCTCCTGCTTCCCAAGTCCCGCCAGGATGTGGCCTGCTGCAAGGAACTTGACTCTTTCCACTGCGTCGCTGGCTTGCTTGGTATTGCCCAGCTTGGTGTTCAGTGGATCTGCTTCACCTTCATGTGAGTACCTTGATGGCCCGCCCGATTGCAAGCAACAATGACCAACCAGTCGCCTGCGTAGTTTCGTCCTCTTCCTAGTCTTTTTCCGATATAACTCCGTCGACGATGCCGGCGACAATGAACTGGTGGATGACGGCCAACCCCGATGGCAGACAGCTTTGCTGGTGGCTTCGCTGACCCTGCTGCACGGCCTCGCCGTCATTGTCATCACGGGCGTTCTGTCTACCGCAGCGAAGGATTACCTCGCCATCTGGGCCAATGTTCTCGGCGTCATGGCGGCCCTGCTAGCGGGCGTGCAGTACATCCCACAGATCTGGACCACATACCACCTCAAGCACGTCGGCAGCCTCAGCATCCCGATGATGTGCATTCAGACGCCCGGCGGTTTCCTCTTTGCAGGTAGCCTGTTTGCCAGGCTCGGCTGGGCTGGATGGAGCTCCTGGGGCATCTTCCTCCTGACGGCCACGATGCAGGGCTTTCTTCTGTACCTGGCCATCTACTACGAGATCCAGTCCCGTACCAGTGGCGCCGAGGCCCCGAAATCACCATCGCCGATCCTTGGTCGGTCGCAGCTGCAGGCTAATGTCTTCGATGACGACACCCCGGGCCGGTACACCTCGCATCCCGAGATTTACGCAGCCAGTCCGTCTCAGCTGCAGACCATCGTGGACCGCCAGGAGAGCGATGCCGCCACCGACACGACCCCGCTGCTACGGCCCGGCGGCATCGGTGACCCTCATCGGAACTATGATACCAACCGGAGTTAGATGAACCGGAAGGACATACCGTATTAAGGGGCTGGGATTCTCGTTTCCAAGTTTGCGGGAGCCTCAGGGGTTATGTCGGACTCCAATGGCATGCGGCATAATATTCAACTCCAACTCCAACCATCGAGTTTCAACGGTGTGGCAATCAACGGGAAGCCTTGGCCGACAGTGTAGGCCTCATTTTGGATGGTTTCCTACACGGATGGTCTAGGGCATTCGCGTGTGGTCGCTTCAAGGACAGGTATAACCACCCGCCTTACTGGACATTCCCGCACCGAGTGAAATAAACATACTAAGTATTTCCGTCCCGTCGTTGAGCACCTTTTGAGACGCTGCTCACTGACTTCCGTTCGAGTTAGGTTTGCAAATCGCGAGATTCTGTTCTCGCTGCTCGAATGGAATTCTGAACTCATGTAGACGTGGTCATCTTAGCGACTCCCTTGGTATCCGCACCGTGCAAACCTGTTCTGCAGTCAACAATCAGCCGCGGGTTTTGTCTATTTTCAACAAACTCCTGGCCTCTCTTCCTGGCAACGCTTCCTGTGGTCAGAAGCGAAGCAAACAGCAAAACTAGGACTCAACAACACAACCTTCCTTGTCCTTGTCCGACACAGGGAATCCCGGATTCTACATTGGAACTTTTTTCGGGCAGGCCTGTCCGAGGAGGGCATCAGCTATGGGGGAATGCAAACATGCACCATGCGATCTGGTGCGCCGCGCACGAGCTCTGTTCTACACCAATGCGCAAGGCACCTTGGCTTCATTTCCTAGACAACCTGAACAAGGATACTTTGGCCGGTTCCTACAGGTCCTTGGAGATGAAACATGTTGTGCGTTGCTGAGAACCCATTGCCAATCTTCTTTTCAGGCAAAGTGCTTCGGTCAGCTTGCCTCGTCATTCCTATTGAACGGCACGAAACATCAGACATCGCTGGATATTTTCCGGCCGCTGACAGCGGCTGGGTTGCGGGACAATTGCTTTCACAATATTCCGGTTGCAGACTCACCTAGAGTCGTTCCGGGTGCAACACGGAATGGTTGCGGCCAGCTGCAATGATCTCCGTGCCTGGAACATGACGGTCGACTATCGTGCCCCCTTGTCTATGCAGCACTTTACCCGCCACACGCAACGCGCTGCGGCCGCACTTCCTGCCTCATCCCAGCCACACTCCGGATGACTTTCGTTTGGTTTCGGGGGGCCATTCCAAACCGCGTCGTCCGGCTTCTCCCCAGCAAGCGGTCGATCAGGTCCCCCGTGCGGCAGGTGATGCTCGGGCGCTATGCATCACTGACCCCCGTTCGTCATGTTCGCGGCCGAAGCATTGAACGTCATTATAACCACTATCACGCTGTTTCCCTACTGTTTTGGGCTTCATCCCTTCTGCCAACATTCTGCTCTATCGTGTGCCTCATACTCATAATGTCTGTTGTTTAGTCCTCGCACTACCGCGACCCCCCCGCTTCCGCTTTTCTCATTGAGGCCCCTTACACCGACACCAGCAGGCTTGGTCCGACGATGTTGTCACGAGAACTACAGGTCGTCGAAAGGGCAAGGGTGCATCGGAGACAGAACAAGGCACCGTGCCCGGGTGGGAATGGGACGACCATAGGCACCTTTCAAGAGTTTACTGTTCTGTGCAACACCAACCTTGAAGGGGATGTCCTCGACAGACCGGACGCCTCTGACTTCAAGGCGTGTGTTGACCTCTGCTCTTCATTTCACCCAAAATGTGAGGGAGCCACGTTTGATGGCTTGCGATGTACTTTGAAGGCCAATTTACGGCCGGAAGAGCAGCGCCCTTCGCGGAGGAGCGAATCTGCAATCGGCGAATTTCCAGGTGCCACCTCGAATTGCCCGACGCTGGGAGGCGCGCAGCAAGCGCTTGGCACCAGCTTCACCACCATGTGCGGCTTCATCATCGATGGGGGCGACCTGAGCCAAAACTTTGCACCTACCTTCCAGGACTGCCTGGGCCAATGCGCATTGACGTCCGGCTGCGCAGCATTGTCGTTTGACCCGAGCCAGGACCTCGGGTTCAAAAACTGCTACCTCAAAACAGCCGTAACTAATTCTAGCGCCATTGCGGCAGATCAACGTACCGACTCCGCCATGGTGGTAGCCGCTGCTTCCGTATCTTCCGGCAGTTCTTCTCAGGTCCCGTCTCCCTCCGCGAGCCCGCTAGTACCACCCGCCCCTATACCGCCTACGACGGACCCGGGAGTGTCCATTCTCCCGTCGCCATCGCCCTCACCCGCCACGACGCCCGGCGCCGGTAGCGGGGCCGTATTCTTCACTCCACCTGCTGTCAACACAAGAACTGAGCCCGCTCCGCCAGCCACATCAACCTCAACCTCGACCTCGGTACCGGTACCTGACTCTTCAACCCTCACAATCACCGGCTTGCTCGCCACGCCATCTTCGTCGTTAGCCACAGGCTCATTCCCGTTCTTCTTCCCCGGGCCCAACACAACACCAGTGTCCTCGGCCGAATCGGTCCCGGACACGACCGTCCAAGAGCCCGGGGCCAGTCCACCTTCCATGGCATGGGTTGCCGCTCCCGTTGTAGGCAGCGTAGCTGCCATCGCACTGATTGCGGTCTCCTTCGTGATGATAAGGCGCCGGCGCCGTGGGAGCGTGGGCGAAAAGCCAAGTATTTCGACTCTGTTCACGGCGTGGCTGCCGGCTTCATGGTCCTCGTCGTCTAGGGATGAGCGCGGGGGAAGCAACAAGAAGAAGACAGGCATGGGCAACTTCTCTGAAGTCGAATCTGGGCGGCGGAGCGTGGATATGAGAAGCAGCATGAGGAGCAGTGTGGTTGGTTTCATGACTGGGCGCCCGATGGGCATGGAGAGATTGGAGGATATTGAAGAGGGTGAGAGTACGGGTGATGCTACGGTCCAAAGGAAAGGAAGTGCGCGGGCTTCCGAGGTGAACGGGGGAAGGCCGGAGTTGAGAAGTAGTCTAAATGGACTGAGGCAGAACAGATGGTCTTAAGTTGGATGTTGGCGAGGGAACTCACGTAGGCTTTCTAGATTTAGGGATTCTACTGCGCGACGTAGAGGGAGATCTGCTATCTCGGAGTCCTGGAGAATCATGTTGGGATACAGATACCACCGGAGCAATTGTAGTGTCAGTACTTCCAGGTTCTCGTCTTTTCTCCGGAACCCTTTGCCTGTCCAGTGTCACTCACTCCCGACGCCGCCCCTTCGAGATGGAGTCTAGGAATGCCAAGTTGAACAGTCAGCTCTGGTGCCCCACTCACTCAATCATCTGAATCATGATCAATCATCGGAGAGAGCCGGTCAGCGGTAAGCTTCAAGGGGCGTTGCTTGCGCTCGGCCTCCGATTGGTCGAAGCCGGGTCGCGATTGAGAGACTTATCACTGGAATGTGTCAGGCCGGCGATGACGGACATTCACACATCTCACCTCGGCATCCAGCCGCAACTTCTCTCCCTTCTTTTGGCAGGGCCATTGGTTCTGGGAAAAGGGAAGGGCCGAGGGCTTCTTTACTGACCCCTTTCCCCGAACTCATTTCTTCTCCTTCTGCCTTCTTTTTCTTCTTTCGGACAGGGAGATAAGCGTAGATCCACATCCGGTGTTGCGAGACCGCGGTCCCTCGCCACTTTACGCGCTCGCAGCCAGCACGACCCTCAACCTCGTCAAGTCTTGTGCGCATCCATCGTACGGCACTCCCCATCATCCAATACCTGCGAATCGCGAGCCAATGGCTATCACGCGCATTCCTCCGGGTCCCGAGGAGGAGGGTGATTACCAGCAGCCGCAGCAGCCGCAGCCGCAGCAGCCGCAGCCGATTCATCCCCCTCACGCTCTGCACCGGCACTCGCTGTCCAATGCCTCGACCGCAACGGTGGACATCGAGGCCTGGACCGTGGCCGCGCTCGAGTCGCTGAGCATAACGCCCATCGCGCGGGGCACGGGCACCGCCCTGTCCATCCCACTCGATGTCGATCACAACGTGCGCGAGTCCCGCGACTCCGGCGCTGCCGCGCGGATGAAGTTGCGCGGGGTCGCATTCGACGACGCCACCGACGACGCCTACGGCGCAAGCATCACCCCGCCGCGCCGACCGCCTTCTCGCCGAGACAGCATGAGGAGGCGCGAAGCGCTCCTCAAAGGCAAAGAGGGCAGTCGACAGCGGCGTCGGTGGGAGAACGGTAACCCCTCTCCCCTTCCACAACCCCTGACACAAGAAAACCTTCCTCCGTAGTGTAATCATAAAAAGCCGGAGCACTGATCGCACGCCCCCGTGCCCCATTGCAGACCGTCTCCTCCACGTCCCCAACGTCCAGCCCCCGCTGCCCTCCGACTGGCAGATCCACCCGACCCATCGCGTCCTGCCCCCGGTTCCGTACCAGCTCGCTCAGTACTGGGATAAGAGCCTCCGCGAGCGCGCTGACCGCAACCCTAAGAATAAGATGGCGGCTGCCTCTACAACTACTCCTTCAAGAGCGGGTGTGCCGCCGTCGGTAGGCCACGTCCCGCGCGACCTGCGCGCCACGGCCAAGCGCACGCCCGCCGTCAAGTCCTGGCTGCGCATGCTCGAGGAGCCGGTGAGGCAGTTTGTGGTGGAGCGCGGGCTGGCTGTGGTGGCTAGTACGGCTAGTACGGCTACGGCTACTGCCGCGACGCATCAGCACGAGAAGGAGGGTGGGCGTGACGGTAGTGATAGTGACGACGAGACCGACCCGGATGACGAGGAGATTGTCTTTGTGGGCCGTAATGGGCGCATGAGGGACGGCAAGCCGTGGAAGACGGCGCGGCGGCAGGTCGGCGGTCAAGGGCAGCAGGAGGAGCTGGGCATGGTGCTGGATGCGATGGAGGATGAGGCCGGTGGGGCGTTTAAGTGCGTTGGTTTCTTTTCTTTCGTTTTCGCTTTCTTCTTTCTTTATCGTTTCTCTTATTGTTTCCTCTCTCTTTTCCCTCCTTTTCCCCCTTGGCTTCCTATACCTGGGTTGCTTACAATTTGTTCCCTTACAGGCGCTGGCTCACACACTCCATCTCGGACTACTATGGCCTCGACTCCAAGTCGGTCATGGTGGGCAACCCTGAGCGGCGCGTTGTCTACATCGGTGTCAAGCAGCAGCAGCAGCACGGACCAAGGCATAAGCCGCCCAGCAGGCCTATACTACCGCCGCCGCTGTGGGAGATGTTTTGAAGGGCGTGTGCCGAGGAGCGTAGGACAGGTTGAAGGCAGCGGGAGGAGCTCAAGTCCGCGCATGCTGCATCGCGTACCTAGAATGCAAAGCGTCTGGCATATTCTTCCATTCAGCGGATACAACTAGAAGAGCAGCTTCATGTTCGAGAAGAACACAGCATAACCTAGAGAAAATAGACTGCACATATCCCTGGTGTCTGCTCGATCGATTCGTCGCACCGCGTTGCCTGTTCAAAGGCTCATACTGCGCATTCTGCTGGACAGGAAAGATCTCCTCCTAGGGCAGGGTTCATCGCTCTCGATTCTTCCAGGAAGGATCTGGCCTCGCAAGGCCACGCAGCACGTTCCGAAATACCCTTCACTGAATAGCCTCCTAGTCATAACCCAAAATCCTCCCATGCGATGGCTGCAGCTTGCGATCAAACTAAAAAGGGTAGGTAGATTCCAATCCGATCATGTCATACACTACAAAGTTTATCATTCCCACGCATCAACGGCCCCTCGTCGTCAAATTCCACCCTCTCACTCCTCCTAAGCCGAGACACCGAGGGCAGAGTTGAAAGCGTCTGCCGCAGCCTGCCCCGTAGCCGCTTGAGCAGCCTGAGAAGCCTGCTGGCAAGTCTGCACTGTGTCTTTAGACGCCTTGCACGAGCTTTCCAGCTGCTGGCAGGTGAAGTCGGCAATTATCCTGATGTTCTGCGCCGAACCGTGGTTGAAGTCGGCGGTGTTTACATTCTGGAAGCTGGGTTCCTTGCGGCCATCCAAGCCGACGGCGAACTGGATGGCCGGGTTGCTACAGCTGCCGAAATCGAGGGCAGCAGCCTGGCGTCGGGAGGCAGGCGAGCGGCGAACCTTCTTCAGGTTGTTGGCGGCGCGGCACTCGTCCTCCTGGGCGTCGCACTGCTGGGCGCCGCCGTCGATCTGGCCCGAGTTGGCGGCGTTGGCGCACGCGTTCTTCTGTATGGCGCATGAGCGCTGGATGGCGGCGCCGGCGTTCAGGAAGGTGTTTCCATTGACCGAGAAGGGGCGGTCCGCGCCCGCAGTGCTCTCGACCGGGGGCGGGGGACCACCGAGGCTGCCGGTGAAGGCCTGGACGTTGACAGTGCCGCTGGCAGCTTCGCCGGCACCGGCATCAGCACCAGCATCGGCACCAGCATCGGCACCAGCATCGGAGCCAGCACCGGCACCTGCATCCGCACCAGCGTCGCATCCTAACAACTTGTGAGTGGACATGCTTTCTCTGAGCGGATGGTGAACCGTAACATACCATCTCCAGCATCATCCCCAGCGTCATTACCGGCGTCGTTGCCAGCGTCGTTGCCAGCGTCGTTGCCAGCATCAGCCCCATTACCACCGCCGGCGTTGACGCCAGCAACGGCAGCCTGAATGTCGGCCTCGCTGACTGCTGGGGTGAGGAGGTTCAGGGTGAAGATGCAGCCAACAGCATCGTTAGGGTCGTCGCAGGTGTTACCCTTGGCCGTTGGGTCACCAATCTGAACCATGTTAGCTGCTGGTCACCCGGAAACTAGTTCCTATCCGTACCTCGCCAGGGGGGAAAGTGGCGCTCTGAAGAGCAAGAAGGGGATCGGCACCAATCGATGCCAGGGACTTGGCAACTGCCAGTTCGATATCCGCGTTATTGGCGGCTTCAGGGGAAGCGGGGTCCTGGTGCTGCTGGATGGCGGCAATCTCAGGGTTGGTAGCCGTCTCGTTGCAGAGCACGCTAGCCAGGCCAACTTGGCCCGTGTTGCGCTCAAGAGCGCGGAACAGAATGGCATTTGTCTGGCCGTCGAGGTCACCGGCAGCTTTGGCGTTGGTGAAGGCTTGGTCGGCAACGATCTGCTGCAAGCAGTCCAGGTTGTCGACGTTCGGGGCACCTTGAGCAGCAGCGGCGTTACCCAAGAGAGCGAAGACAGCGTCAGCGATCTCAAGGGGGTTGTTGAGCTTGAGAGCGGCGTCGGTGGCTCGGAGGATAGCCTCGTGCGAGTGTTCCTGGGGCACCTCACGCTTGGCCATCTTGCCATACATGGGCACCTCGCGGGCCGAAGCAACGCCCGCCAGGGCAACCAACGCAGTTCCGTACTTCATTCTAACTTCGTAGCGATCGAAGCGATATGGGGGGTTAAAGAATGAGGCCCGGCCTAACGAAGAGAAAGATGAACTAAAAGAGTGTCAAAAAAAAGCAAAAGTTCCCAGAACTCGAAAGAATGAAACTGAAGATGGAAGGAGCGGTGGCAGAGAGGAAGCACAACATGGCCCCGCGAGATGATGGAGATGCCTTATATACGGCGTGAAAGCAAGAGTGCTGGATCTGGCGTCTCATGATGTGCATGGGTCCCGGGATGCCGCCTCCCAAACAAGGCGCGTACCGGCGATCAGAATGAGCGGGACGGAGGAAAACAAGATTCTCCTGTCAAGTGATTGTGACAAGCCGACCCCTTGGAGAAAGACTGTCGGCTAGACTGAGTTCCGGAACGAGGTGGTCCATCAAGGGTCATCCCATGTAACAGTAACATGCCGCGTTGGGTTGGGGTTGGCGTCCCAGGGGCTGCTGTTACGTGGGGGCCCTGGGGGGAGGGCCTTGCACATCGTTGGTGTGTTTGGCATGTCCCATATGTATCAGCGAGTTTCTTCAGGGTGTGTATGGTTCGTTCGTCCCATGGTGGAGAAAAGTTTGCATTGGACCCCGGGCCGTCTTGGACGGGCCGAGAACAGAAAGATGAGATGGAGACGAAGTCCCAAGTTTCGCGCGGCGTTCTGGTCTGTAAGGCGGCCTGCGGAAGCAAGACCATATTCTAGGAGTGTACATCAGACTGTCAACACTGCCGTCGACGTAGTCCGACATTTGCTTTCACTCAGAATGCTCCGATGAAACCTGGCTTGGAACCACGAGCTCAGGGACAACAGGAGGTGGCCGGCGCTTGAGCGGTTGAGCTGATTCCATGGGAGGAACCCGCCCAGGGCCGTCCGCAACAAGCCGATTGGTGGCAAAGAGGCATGCTGTTAAACGAGAGAATGGACGGCATCACTAGGGCGGAAAGATCAGATCAGACGAGACATGGCACGTCGTTCGTCTCAGCTCCCATGCCAACCTGGCAGGAGCCGCATGCGATCCAAGCGGTTGAAGCCAATGACGGACGCTGCCGGCGATCTGGGGTTACAGGGGTTCCTACCATGTCCACCCTTTGCCCAGAAAAGGCTGTATACCAAACGTCAAGACAGCACGAAACTCACCAGAATAGTACCTTGTTTATCTCGTTCCTTTCTTTTCTTCCTCTTCATTTTGCTCTTCTTCCTTGTCTTCTTTCACAATCTGTTTTCTCTTCTTTCTTTCTTTTTAAATCTAATCCTGTTTGGTTGACTCCTTAGTGCTCAAACTGTCGGGGTGTCTTAGTTTGGTGTACATACGGCTTTTTGTAACCAGGGGGGCCTGTCCATTTTTGGAAACGACGACCGTCACTGTTGCTGCACAGATGCAAGCAAGACAACGAGCTATCTGAAACACTGCAAGTTTCTGTACTGAATTGTTAAGCAGGACAGCCACCCCGGCCCGGAGGGTTTCTTCAACTCCAGCTCTTCTCCTGTACAACACAACAAGCGCCCGGGGTCCGTCCCGATGTGCATTCGACGAGATCGACCCGAGCTTGACTCGGGTCGGCCTCCAACTTAACTCGAATATTGGACGAAACGAAATGAGCCGTTATAGACTGGTTAACGGCGAGGTCGGCCGATGATCTCCTCGCCCAAGATGAGTTCAAAAGAAACACCATCCACTATCCATTGGTGTTACCTTAACCTTAATGCTAGTGTGAAGCTTGACAGGCTATGTTTACTCGGGTGACGGCTATTGTAGGGCTTTATAAATGCAGGAGCTCCTTTGTCCATGCGGAAAAAGACATGTGATCGACTATATAGACCCTCCTCCTTAAACCCTCAGGCCAGGAACATATGTCGCGGTTTTACCTGCTTCCTCGCAGGTAGACCACATAAGTATAGAGACTGGTAGCTTTGTTAAATCACCGTAATATACGACCTCACTGACGTCCTGGGCCGAATGGGATTCGCCAGCTTTCGGTGCTGCCGCTTGGAGTCTGCGGCCCGAGTTCCAGCGAGACTGCCAAACACGGTCAGGGGATCGATTGACATGAGCTTTCAAGTCCTCGAAGTAGACCCAACCGCTGAAGTACCACCATGCATACACGGTCCTCCCTAAACTCGACTTGGCCAGTGAGGCTACCTTAGAGAGCACGTATGATCGACACATAAAGTTGACTCGTATGCCAAGGCGATAACATTCAGTGACCTGTACAGTGCCCGGGACAATCACTAAGATCTCAGATCTGTGTCTGGGCTGGAAAGCGCCGTCCCTCGCAATATCAGTCATGCTACCGTAAGACATTTCGGGGCATGATCTGAATCCGTGTCTGGGGAGCGAGACAAACAACCTAGTTGGATGGCCTGGTTATCCAGCACCCAAATCGGTGTTTCGCCAGGCCGTCATATTACTGGCCGCGATCAGAGAACACGCGCCAGCCGTTTGCTCCAAACTTCCGGACACCACTCAAACCATGAAGTCCATCTCGTCAATCTCCCTGACTCACTCTTACCTGCGTGGCATCGCAAGATGAGCGGGCCCAAACCATGACGAAACCTCGGTTGCTGCACCGAGTGGTAAGTTTGATCATAATGATCTGAGGCGAAGTTTCCAATATGTCTTGTCTTGTCTTTTGTACAATCGGCATTGGCTAGAGAACAAGGTCTAAGGGGAGGAAAGCTGAAAAAGGAAAATTGCCTAAACTCTAGCAGCAGTCAGGCTTGCTCCGAGGTTTATGGTCTATAACGGGGCGATGCAACCGGACATCCTGCGACGCTCTCTCTTTTGTTTCCCCCAAACCCCGTACTGTAGTAATACACCCTCTGCTTTGTGCGTGTCGCTCCCTTGGAGCTGGTTTCTTCTCTTAACCGACGACCAGCTTGCCCTCCTCAGGGAACTCGTACTGCGGGATCTCTAGGTTCAGAGGGGCGGGTCCTTTCCTGATACGGCCTGAGATATCGTAGTGAGAACCGTGGCAGGGGCAGAACCAGCCTCCGAAGTCACCGGCCTCGCCGATGGGCACGCAACCCAAGTGTGTGCAGACGCCTGTAGTTTTGCTCTGTCAGCTTTGTTCTCAATGCGTTCATTCCCTACATAAACAACGGATCCGCAGCATACCCAACATGACAAGCCACTCCGGCTTCTTGACACGCTCCTCGTCGGACTGGGGATCTCTTAATGAGGCAACGTTGACGCTGTTTGCCTCCTCGATTTCGGCCTGCGTCCGGTGGCGGATGAAAACTGGTTTGCCTCTCCACTTGATAATGACCTGCAGGCGCCCGAGTCAGCCACACATCATCATCGTCTTACCAGCAGCAATCAAGGGAGTTTCCTTACGTTCTTGCCCTCAGGGATGGCATTGAGGTCGACCTCGACCTTGGCCATGGCCAAGACATCAGCGGAAGCAGACATGTTAACGAGGAACTCTGTTTTGCACGCCGGCGCAGTCAGCCTCTTGCTTTCCACTCCAACTTTGCGGCCCTCCATCTCTCTCGAACACCAATTGGCGCCCCCGATTGCACTCCAAATAAAACCCAGTTATTTAAAACCACTCACGTTGAATGGTCGACTTGGCCCCGGCAGCCGAGATCGCGCCGAGCGTGCCCACCATAAAGTACGAAAACACCGCATTGGCGCTCCCGCCATTTTTGGCCATGTACTTGGAGAAGTTGGGAACCTTGGTGGTCTTGGGCTCGCCCTTGAAGGGGCTCTCGTAGGTCGACGAGGCGGCGGCATGATCGCGCAGGGCCGGGGTCGAGCTCATGGCCCGAACCGGTAGCCGGACGGAGGCAGAGGCGGCGGACCGCGCGAGGGCGCGCGACACGGTCGAGAGGGGTGCCATTGCGCAGCTCACACTAGTGAATCGAATCGGTCGGAAGATGCCCGGGGCGAGTTGTTGTCGCTGCGATCTTCGCAGGCGGCTAGCAAGAGCGGCGAGGTTGCGATATGGTTTGGTTCTTGTCGACGCCGAGTCCGTGGACTGAGGTTTTTCGGCACGGACCTGGCCCGAAGGAGGCGGTTTATGGCCTGAGGCAGCAAAGCGGCCAATTAGCAGGAAGGTGATTGGTCGATGGCTACTCCGGCTTTTCCCGCAGCCTTGGCAGCTTGGCACTTCCAGCATCGTTGCATTCCAGACGACGTATTGAACAGTCAATGGCCGGTGATACCCTGGGACTCACGCTGCTTCTCCTGTAAAACCACTCGCTCTTAGAAGGTATACCCTCTCGACTACTCCGCCAGTGTCTCTTACAGCATAGAAATATCTCTTGCTGGAACCTTGAGCCGGTGTTACTGAACTAGCGTGGTTGATGCTCAGGTGCCGCAAGGCTCGTTCCGCAAGAACCTCAGCTCATCATGCAGCGGTATACAATGCGTAAAGCTCACCATTGCCTTCCACTCGCGGACACCGATGTAAAGCCGCCTGGCTCAAACGCCTGTGATAATCCCTTCTATTCATGCCATGAGGTCAAAGAGTAACATTGTTGAGGGGTCGCGGTGATGTCATAGTTGTGCGATCCCGAAGCTCACAGGCTTATATGGAAACGCAACCTTCGCCTGACAAGCCACCTGACAACATTCAGCAATTCACTTACCAAGTGACAAGCTTAGACGTTCCCAAGAACTACCTTTGATACCCCAGAAAAACTCTCGTAAGCGGAAATACCAAAATGGCCAAGAAGGTCCTCATCATCCTCTCCGACGCCGACACCTTCCCCCTGCACAACACAGGCGTCGAAAGCAAGACGGTCAACCAGCCCTCGGGCTTCTTCCTAATGGAGCTGGCCAAGCCGCTCCAAAAGCTGCTCGACGCCGGGTACGAAGTGACCTTCGCCTCTCCCCAAGGCAAAGAGCCCAAGCCGGACCCCAACAGCGAGAGCCTCCTCGCCTTCGCAGGCAACTACCTCGAGCGGCGACGCGAGAACGAGCTGATCGAGCGGATGAAGAAGGAGAACGGCTTCGCCGCGCCCCGCCGCTTCCAGGACATCTCGGACGAGGAGCTCAAGAGCTTTGACGGCGTATTCATCCCCGGCGGGCATGCGCCGCTGACGGATCTCGGCGAGGACAAGGAGCTCGGCCGGATCCTGAAGCACTTCCACGTCGAGCACAAGCCCACGGCGGCTATCTGCCACGGGCCGTACGCCCTGCTGAGCACGCTGCTGAACTCGGACGGGTTCGCGTACAAGGGGTACAAGCTCACCAGCTGGAGCGACGCGGAGGAGAAGGTGATGGAGACGCTGTTGAGGGGCGAGATCGAGAAGGTGGAGAGCCGGTTGAGGGAGGCGGGCGCGGATATGCAGGAGGGTGCGGGAGAGAAGATTGGGCAGATCACGGTGGATAGGGAGGTTGTATCCGGGGGTAATCCGATGGCGGCTGATGCGCTGGGAAACAAGTTTTTGCAGATGTTGGAGGCGAAGTGATTATCGGGATGGCGTAGTCTGAACGCTTAATGCATACGCCGTAGCTCTTCGACCAGATTCCTCATGTCCTCAACCGTCGGACCCAGTCCCTTGCAGACGGCTTCTTGAGTGGCCTCATCCACATCCAAGAACCTCTCCAGCAACTCCCCGTCTATGAACCGGAACGGCCCGTCTTTCTCCCGCTCCGCATTCCTGAACGCCCTGTATGTCCTGAAGTCTATGTCCCCAGCCGTCTTGATGACATCGGCAAGATTGGTTTGGAACCGTATCAGTAAATCCTGGACATGCGGCGCAACAGTCCCAAACAGATAGATGCCTCCCTCGACCTGTATCATCGCCGACGTCAGCAAGCCATTCATTCGCTTTCTGTGCAGAGAGACTCACCGTCCCTAGAAATGCCCTCGGAATAATCATGGCACCTGGCGTGGTTTCGACCTCGAAACTCCTTATCCTATTCACCTGCTCCCCCAGGTTCATCTCACTCGTCACCTCCATCCGCTTCTTATCCTCAGCCGTAACGCCCTCTAGATTCTGTCTCAGTACCATCAGATTCCCCTGCGCGTCCGCCTCGAGCCAGTTCTCGCCGTCGATATGTCCAACAGCCGTAGCCCAGACACCCGCAAAGTCCCTCGCTTTCTCCACCAACTCCGGCGCTCCCCCCTGACCCTCCGCCGTACCGGCTGGGACATACTCGAGGAGAGTAATCGACTTCATCAAATCCGCCACGGCGATCGTGTTTCCCTTTACGCAAAGGTCCACAGGGTATGTCGACGGCCGGTAAGACGCGAGCTTCTTTAGTTCGCCGGTCGTGCTGGACGTCTCCTGATACTGGCACACCACGACCGTCTTGGTCAGGGATGCCACAATCTTCCCGTCGTCCATCACCGCCAGACGGCGGCATGCGCCCTTCAGCTCGTGGCTGAGAATGAGGTAGGGGTTCCGATCGCCGTCGATGCCAAAGAACAGGATCCGACCCCGCACGTCCGTGCCGGCGCCAAAATCTGGGTCGGGCAGATAGCTTGTGCCGACGATGAAGCGTTCGGCAGGGTTGCCGTAGGAATCCACTAGCTCGGCGCGGACGACACACTCGACTAGCTCACTATAGGAGGGCGAGCCGAGGGGAAACGGCTTGCCGACGCGGTCGAAGATGACCTCGTCAACGAGTCTAAAGGAGGACTGGACTATTTCCTCACCGTTGATGAGGTCCTTCTTGATACAGCCTAGGCCGAAAACCTTCTCTTTGGAGGAGTAGGCGATGCTGTGAGCCATTTCGCCCAAATGGAGCGGCTTCACATGCGTGCGTCTCTCGTGGTCGATCTGAGAGACCTTGATCTGGGAGTCGGTCGCGAGGACAATGCAGTTGGGGAAGGCGTTGCTGTCGAAGGGGCAGATGTACGTTGCTTCTTCGGCGGTTACGGCCGAGTAGACTATCCTGCCCTCAGAGCCGTAGATCAGGCTGGGGTGTTCGGTTGTGGCGAATAGGTTGAAGATGCCGTTGGGCTGGGGTAGGACGTGGAAACGGGCTTGCCGCATGCCCAATATGACGCGTTTTCTTCCTGACAAGGCCAGTTCTTTTGAGACGTTGAAATTCACGATGTGACCGTCATCCATGGCAATGAGTAATGTAGGTCCGGATACGCTGGGGGGGAGCATTTGTATGAGAGCGAGATCGCGTGGTATGGAGGCGTCGTCCTTGGATGTGCGGAGGGACTCTCCATGGATTGGTTCCAGGGTATTCAGATCGATGATGGAGACGGTGCCGGACGCCCAGAAACCCACCACGCCGACGTCGGCCAAATCAGGGGCGACATGAATGCAGGCGATCTGGTCCTGCTGGCTAATGTCCTTTTCCTTGACAGTTTGTAGCTCGTTAGATAAGCTCAGTGACACAAGCTCTGTGCCATCGACGGACAGCAACAGCCAGTGAAGGTTCGCAGATGCGCTTATGATATTCCTTTCCCCGTCTGGCGACCACGATGCTATCGCGACACCGCTTTCGGTGTCGAGAAGGGAAGCAGCTGCCGTTGTAACCTGTAGGAGCTGTCCATTCGGCAGGCTCATCGCTAATAGCGTCTGGTGGTTGAATACCATGCCGGAAAAAGACTCTACCTCCTCAACCTCACCTTGGGAGTCAAAGCGGAAGACCCGTGTTTCGGTCAGGAACGAGACCACGAGAGTGTCAGCTTTCTGAGACCCGTAAGACTTAACAGAGAAAAGCCCTCGGCAGTGCTCGAGGTCGGCGAGGATGCCGACATCCTCAAGGCCAACGCCACTCCGCACACTTCGAAGGGTCCCGTCCTTATACCCGCCGCTGCAAGTGACAATCCTTGCCTGACCAGACGAGTACTCGTTCCCCAGCTGGCTCTCATCTCTGTTGCCCAAATCCATGATTGTGAAGTCCAGAATCGGCCCAATATTCGGGAGTGTCTGCACAAGCTGCAGAAACTGCTTGGGGTCTTCATTTTGGAGGTCGAGTCGGAATAGCTGGCTGTCCCCGTAATGGGACGCAACGAACAACAAGTCGTCGCCAAGATAGACCAGGTTGCTTGCGCGTGAGGTCTTCCCAATGCGCGAGACCTCCATGCCCGTAACCACGACGCCCTCGGTAAGTATGGTGAGCAGGTGTAGATTCCCGTAGTCGTCGGCCAAGAAGTAGTTCAGTACATTATACTCGGCCCACGCCACGAAGATGGATGCCTCCTTCAATGCCGACTCCACTGTGATCTTGGTAACTTCGTCGATGTAAAGCAGCCTCGTTTCGCCCACCACTATCAGGCCACCGATGTGTGCTTTAGCCGACTCGATGTTGCGCACGTTATGTCGCTTGACTTCCTCCTCGACCTTGCGGACGGGTATCAGCATGGATGCGCTGGGATCTTGCATATCCACAGCGATCTCCCTATCCCGGTCTGGGTCAAACCGTGAGGCCTCGGTATTACGGTCGTCCGATGTCAGCCGGTAGGTGGCCAGTTTCGCGTCGTTCGAGTCGGCTCGGCTCTGATAGAGAAAGGCGACCTTTGGATGCCCAGTCTCGGTGTAGAGGAAGGTACTCGCCCTGATGAACAGCTCTGATAGCCGCACCTGGGCCATCAGATCGAGGACCGTCGCGTTGTTCTTTCTATTACCCAACCGCAGGATAGTCAGCACCCCCTCCCAGAGGTGCATGGCCAAAAACCTGCCCGACGGCTCGACCAGACATCGGTCTTGGCTTTGCGAGTCTCGCATGTACCGCTCGCCGGGATCAAATTTCGGGTTTGTTGTATCTAATTTCGAAGTATCCGGGTTCCATGCCATTGTGAAGTATTCAAACCGGTAGGTGCCGATAAATAAGAGGTCTGTTTTCGAGTCCTTTGGTCGGAGCTTCTGGAGGATCGAGATGGTGCCATTGACGATCTCCGAGTGGGCGAGCGTGAGCATGCCGTCGGAGAGCCTCCATATCTCCAGTCGATTGGCCCTTCTGAGCTCGGTCTGTTAGCGAGGGCCGACGAGGAAACAGAGGGGACGAAGCCGTACGCAAGCACCAAACTCTCCTCCTCATCCGATAGGACATGGCTGCGCAGGGCGTGCCGCACGCTGCTGGGCCGGTGGATGGGAGCTATGTAGGCCATTTCGACAGGAAATAACAAATTGAGAGCAGGTTGTGGCTGGAGAAACGGCGGTCACATTCGGGACGGCGGCTCATGGAGAGCTCAGCTGAAGGTGATGTAACGGAGATAAGAACCCGTCAGAGCTGCCAGAGGTGCCGCTGAATCCGGGCCCCGCGCTCGCGTGGGGCAGTCGCGACCCACCAGGATCAGCCCTGGAGCTCGCTTAGCGCCAATCGAGAGCGAGTCTGGGGATGGCTAAAGCTGAAGCTGCTGCAGCTGCCGGGTCTCAGAAAGTGGAGGGAATTGGAACCAGTCGCTGCCTTCTGTTTATCGTGTGTTTCGTGGGTAAGGTAGGTAGCTATGATGATCATCAAGCCTCCGGTTACACAACTTTTCCCGTCATTACCAGCCTAGCCGCTCAATTTCTTGCAGCGCCTTGAGCACTCTCTGGAGCCCAGTCTCCAGCGCCGAACGACTGGCTGTGAAACTGAGGCGAAACCATCCAAGTTCTTCGGTGAAGAAGTTGGTTCCCAGAGCGATGGCGACCCCGTTCGCAAAACAACGGTTGCCAATTTCCATCTCTCTTTGCTGATACTCGCCTCTCTCTCGAGGAGTCAGACGATGAACCGAGAGCCTGGCAGCCGTATCTCCCCCTGTCAGGTATCGCCGGTCCATCCATATGAACATTCCGGCATTCCTTTTCATCCGTTAGAGCCAGCTCAAGATCATTCCGTTCTTTTAAGACAATAAATGAGGAAGCAGGAGGGGAAAGGGGTGGGAGCAATCCGAAGAAAATGGTGGCCTACGAGTTCCTGTAATACGGGATCTTGTTTTCATCCAAGAACCGTGTCGCAAAGACATACTGTTCAGCCAAGCGCTGCTGGTTTCTTGTAAAGAAGCCCTTGGTGTAATCTTCATCCTCCAACATGCTAGCCCAAAGCTCTTGGATCATGTACGGCGGCCAAGCAAGCATACTGGCGACCCGTGTCAGCTTATAGCCATCGGATCAAACTTTGGTTACCTGCCTCGTTCCAGCAACCGCCGCCTGGAGACCCCGGTTCTTGGTGTACAACATGCCCAATCGCAGCCCATTGGCACAGAAGTCTTTGCTCGCGCCATACGCGACGTGGATGAGCTGGGGGTCAATCTGGTCAGCGAAGTCCAAGGCGAGGATGGATGTGAAGGGAACAGGCCCCGGCGCTTGGGGATTGTCGAAAACGGAGTTGGCGTAAATCTCGTCACTGATGAGATGAAGGCTGTGTCGGCCGCAGAAAGCTGCGATCTCTTTCAGCGCCTCGACCGGCTAGCAAGTGTCAGCTGTGGCCCACTATCTCCTTCTATGCTGAGGGCACCTGCATAACATCTTCCAAGGGGATTGTGAGGGCTGGGAGCGGACGGTCAGGAGAAGTTCGGCAGTTGAGGAGGATACCCGTTCTCACTTGGTCAGCAACACGGCCCGGATTCTGATCCCTTTCTCCTCGGCTCCTCGGAGCGCACTCTCCAATGCCTTGATATTCATTCCGGAGTCGAAAACATCGTCGAGACCCCGATAGTCCTCAAGTGGGTGGAACAATGCCGGGACGATAACGCCTCGAGCTCTGGTCGGAATGTCCACAGCGAAGCCCATGTAGAAGGGTTGCGGAATGATGATGCCTTCTCCTTCGTTGCAGATGGACCAGGCGAGACAGTCAATGACAGAAGTCACGCCGGGCAGAATAAGGATGTCGTCATGGCTGACGGGCCCTCGAGGCTGGAAGTTGGAGTTGAGGAAAGAGGCAAGGGCCTTCCTGAGCCGAGGAGATCCATTTGGGCCGGCGCCATAGGTGAGATGATGGATTGGGTCGACTACAACCTGGACGGCAAATGAGCACCTCCCGATCGTGTCTGTACTGATGGCTTACATTCTTGGTGATGAACTCGACAACCTCATGGTGCATGAGGGCATTCTCAGCCAAGCTCAGGTTCACGCTGCGCTGGATCAGCAAGGGAATGGTGTCGGAGGGAAGACTCAACTCACATCCCATCAGGGAAATCTGGTGTCCACGGATTGGCAAGAGACTTCTCGAACAACTCCCACTGGCGCAGATGGATGTAATTGTGACCTGCTCTGTTGGAAGGCTGGAAAGCTGGAAGGAAGAGGCAGCATCCTCCGCGGATCTCACCCCAGGAGAACGTGCCATGTTCAGCAGTATCGAAGCACTCCGGTAAATAATGAATAGATCCGAGGAACCATACTCTGCCAGAGAGTGTTAAGATGCGGGGCTCAGCCCATTAGCCGCGGTTGTAGCGCTATCTTAGCGATTCCTCCATTCCTGTTCTCCGCTCGGTGTCCTTCTCAACATGTGGAGTGGCTCGGCAGGGAAGATTCAATGGCCAAATCTGACCGAAGAATCAGGATGTTGGGCTAAAATAGGATCACCACCGCTTTGAAACAGGCCAAATGAATCGCGTCCAGGAATAAAACACCCACATCCCGTTGAATAGGTACCTTCTTCCTCGCGTCCCGAGCATTGCCCAAGAGCACAATGAAAAAGATGTTCGCGTCGCCTGGAGGCAGTGTAATACCAGGGACACAGTGGGAGTCGAGCATGTGCAAGCACAGAGGCAAGACTCCCGAGGGCCAAAAATAAGTATAATCACGATTCTACTCCGTAGAGCAGTTTCAGAGATTAAACTGAAAAGAACAGATACTACACTTGATCTAAGCCAAAAGGCAAAGAGAGCTAAGGAAAGAAGAAGAAAAGGTTCAAAATTCTGGGAGGGTTGGCAGGAATTTATAGGCAGGTGTGGGTGGTCTGTGCACGTCTGCAATTTGCAAGTGTGCACGGACCGCTCAACGCCACTTTGAGTTTTCACAACCTGCCAGCTGCTGCCAGCTGCTGGCCGGTGTGACCTCCCCTGGGTCCCCAAGCCCCCTCATGGCAGTCACAAAGGGGGTTTGCTCTGTACCTTTCAGTTGTTTCCTTTCCGATGGGAACTGGGAATGTAGGAACAAAGCATTGAGGCTCTGTCCTCTTCGGCGTTGATGTCGTCAAGGAAATTGTCTCGGGGGCTGCCCAAAAGCTTTATTATTCCTCTTTTTCTGCGGTCCCTAAGCTTTGCGTCTAAATGAGAGCTTGAAGCCAATCCAAAGCAGCATGGTCATGGCATGACCTGGAAGGCTTCCTGCAAAGCAGCCAACTTACTTTTTCACTAGCTGACACGATCGGGGAGAGGACGGCTAGGGGGAGCAACGTCCAACAGCGATAACGTTAACAAGAGCTGGATCAGATCTTCCTATATTGGATGTTATGCAGCGGAGGAAACACGGTCCTAGACGCAAACAGGATGAGCGAGCTCCGAGTATGTACCGACAGGTGCCTGAGAGCGGAGATGAAAGAAGGCTCATCGGGATTACTTGTTGAGGCATTCACAGGCAGCGTGTGTGCTCAGGGGAATGCATCCTTTTCAGTCTCATGAGAGAGTTCGCCTTGAGCGTCTAGCAGTCTCAAACCCCCTTGCTTCGTGACCGAACTTGTAAGTTCTCTTTATCTAATTGCCGTGAGGGACAGTTCTCCAAGTGGAGATAATATTGTATGAGCGTTAACTCAGCTGTATTGGTCGGCGAGCCAGAGACGCCCCTTAAACCAACTCCAGACCCCGCCGCGGGACCCGCCGAACGCAAATGGAAGACGGAAGATGAGGTCGCCAAGGGTGCTAGAATGTTGGATTGACTCTGCGGGCTGCCAAGATACCTAGGTACATAGCATTATCTATTGATCTTCAATGGAAGGAAGGACTGAGCGTACAATAGCACCGGTTACGGTACCCGAGATGGAAGAACATCACGTCGAACTGCCTATGCGGATCGCCAGACACCTCAGTGGTACTTTTCCATTGGCCCAAGCATGGAAACCAACTACAATTGGTTATCTGAACGTACAATGGCACCGGTTGGGGTACCCGGAATGGTAAAACATCCATTGCTATTGAAGAATTCGCTCCTATTATGGACCGGAACAGCAACACGACATCCATATTATCGGATCTTTCTATAAGGATCGAATCTGTAATCGAAATATATGTATCCCCAACCCTTGAGCTCGCCCAAACTTTTCGCACAAGTTCTTTTCATCCTTCCACCCTCATTATTGGCAGCCTCTGTTTTCCGCACCTCACGCCATCACGCAGCTCACCATGGCCGACCTTCCTCGGCGTCCCGAATTCACCAACATTGGCGACGGTGCGCCCAACTACCACGGCCGCCAACGGGTGGCCCAACAATCGGTCGGTGGCCACGGGCCCTTCCACTCTTCCAATCCCCGACGCTATCACCCGCACGACAACGTTGGCACCGCCCCAGTGCAGAGCCCCTCCGTTCCTCCTTGGCGCCGTGACCGTCAACATCAAGCCTCGCAGCAAAGCTGGCGGTCAGACTTACCGCCCCACCACCCACAGCACCAGGGGACGACCGCTTCCGCCGACAGCATGGGCCTTCCCCCGGTGGCTCCGGCGTTCAGCTCTCCCGGGCAGCCGGTTGCGTACCACAGTGAGCAAGCGGCTGTTGAGAGTGACCCGGACGCCTATGCAGCTAATCCCGACGTCTACCTTGTCTCGCCCCGCCCGTCCTCTCCTCCCGCCCCTCCCGCCAGTCACGCGGGCTTATCCGATGACAGCGGTAGCGGCCGGTACACAGCTGCATACACTTCACGCGTCCCTGGCTATGGTGGTCTTTCAACTGCCATCAATCAACCTTCCTCTTCCTTCCCTTGTCCGGCTCACCACAGCCAGTTTATGTCCCGTGGCTCCCCTATGTCTTCCGCAGCAGGCGTACCTCTCCCCGCTCCATTTACACCAACCGCGGTCCAAGGCACGGTTCAAATCGAGGATGAGACTGCAAATGCAGGTGGCCCTGCGCCATATCAAGTTGCCGGTTCGACTGTCGGTGGAGTCCTGCCCTCCTTTTCTTCCGGCCGTCCAGCCTCTCACTTGGCTAGCTCCCCAGCTGCGATAGGTGCTGTCGGGGCACCCGATGCTCATCCAGCAAGCCCATCACTTTCGTCGGGCAGCATGGACCTCTCTCGCTCTCCGTCGCCCCCAGCCGAAGCCTCAGGGGCACGTGGAACCGGACAGATCAACACCGGGAGCCAGACCCAGGAGTTGGCTGGGCAACCGGCCCCCGTTCTTTCATCCGAGCACTCCGGACCCGTCGACCACGCCGGACCGAGTGGACCCACCGGCGCCGAACAAGTCATCTGTTCAGGCCCGATCTCAGTATTTCTACCTGCCGCTTCTGATCCGCTGATTCTGAACTTTTCCACCAACAACACCGACTCGGTTCTCACCGCGGAGCATACCGACCCAACAATTCTTACACCGGCAAGAACCAACATCAGACAACCCAAGATGCAGAACACCGACAACCACGAGAAATCCGGCCCAACAATCCCGGCACAGACCGGCGAGCATAACCAGCCCGCCCAATCTGAATCCGTTAGCAACTTGAATGTTCCTATGCAAAGCCTTCATCTCTCCGACTCAGAGCAGCAGCAGCGCGACACGAACATGACCACCCTCACCAACCTCCAAGTGAACCTGGGCGCCTGCGCCCGCTCGATCCCACTCACCTCACTCACCTCCCCCGACGACATCGCCAAGATTTCCACTGCGTGGTCTGGCCCCGCCACCGGACATGCGATCACCATCGACGCGGCCACCTTCCGTGTCGACCTTACTATCTTAATTCCCGCGGCGGCCGCCTGTCCTGCTGAGGTCCTCGGACACCATCTAGATGCCATTGAAGCGCTTGTCAACGTCTTGCAGGGTGACAAGGACAAGCGTGGTCTGAGTGTCGACAACCTGTGGCGCTTGGGAGGCATGAAGCATGGCCTCGCTCTCTCCTCCTGGTGCGTGGAGGTCATGGGCAAGTGGATGGGTGCTTTTGTTGGACGCTTAAAGAAGGTTGGGACCTGGCTGGATGGTCCTGGTGGCATGGAGGAGGGCGTGGCCGATCAGGACTGGGAGCGGGCCCTGAATCCTTGTCTCGTGTTTGGCTGGGAGGAGTATTATCGGGCTATCGCTGCGAGGTTGGCATATCTGTGCGGTGTTGAGGTGGACCAGGAGAATCGCGAGACGACGCTGGTCAAGCCGTCGGGTACCAGGCTGGAGAAGGATGTATGTGGGAAGAAGGTATCTGGTGAGTAGTGGCCGTCCTTGATCTGGTGGCCGATTGTTAGTGCAAAGCCGAAGCTGACTGACTGCACAACAGGTGCCATCCTCGCGGCGCGCAAGCGCGTTCTCGAGCACGTCTTCGCGGACGCCGAGGGGGCGCTCCGTAGGTGGACCGCCCGCCTCGCCCACCACCCCTGCACGAACATGGTATGCAACACCAACCGTCTCGCGGCGCTCAACGCCTTCCTCGTTGCCTGCGGTCTCTGCCCCCGCCGCGAGGTCACCAAGTCGCTGGCCGAGATCATCTCGGCACTCGAGCTAATCACGAGTGCCGACGCCGACGCCGTTGACGGAAAATTGGCCTAGGCGGCCAATATCCGCAACACCTACGGCGGGTCCTGCACCCAATGCGACGAGCCCACGGACACCAGCATGCTCTTCCCCCTGGAGGGGCTCTTGTGCGACTTCACCTGGGAGCTTCAGTCCCAACTGGAAGAGTACACTGAGTATCCACAGAACTAAAGTATTAAACGATTCCGGTTTCGTCCGGATCGTCCGTCGGATCAGTGTCCTCGACCAACGGGTCCTTGCTGAAGAGAGATATTATGAAAAGCACGGCAGAAAATGGGCACAAAAGGACGGAATACTATTAGGCTGACGAGTGCCTTGGACGTCGAAGGGAAAAGGCACACCAGGTAGGAAGGTGGGAAGCCAGGTGGAAGATCGGAGGGCGCCGCCGTCGCCGTCGCCGGGTCCCAGGGGCTGAACAGCAAGTACATGGAGTTTAGCCGGACAATGAGATCAGACAATGAGAAATATCTGGCGCGTAGAAATGAGCCTTCTGTTTTTTGACCAGTTTCTGCTTTCCGAGATATCGTAATCCCCGTAAGATCCGGCGCCGGACAAAGATATTTCGAGTCATCGCTGAGTCTTGATATCACTCCGTCATTCTCTGTGACCCGACTCCCTCAAGCATGCATCAAGCATCCAGTCCATAACAGACTTGCCAGTAAAAGCCAAACCGAGCCAACGAGTCTTCCATCCAGTCTTCCATCCAAGAACCCGACCTCCCCTCTCAACAAGACACCGCCCTATCCTCAAGCACCCCAAACAGCCTTGACAATCTCCTCGGCCACGCCCTTCGCGCTAGCCGGGTTCTGCCCGGTAATGAGCTTCCCATCCACCACCACCTTCTCCCCCCACTTCTCCGCCGCCTTCTCATACTTCCCCCCTTTACCCACCGCCTCCACCAGCTTATCCTCCAACAAGAACGGCACAACCTGCTCCAGCCCAACCTCCCGCTCCTCGGCATTCGAAAACCCCGTGACCTTCTTCCCCTTCAGGAAACTCTCCCCTTTAGGCCCCTTCACGCCAACCAGCGCAGCCGGGCCGTGGCAGACGGCCGCCACCACCTTGCCATTGCTCGCAAACTCCTGGATCAGCGCCTGCGAGGTCGGGTCCGACGCCAGGTCGAACATGGGGCCGTGGCCGCCCGGGAAAAAGACGGCGGCAAACTCGGCGGCACGGCCCAGGAAGGATTCCAGCGGGGTGGTTGACTCCCACAGCGATTTGTGCTCGGCCAGGAAGGATTGCGAGACCGTGTCGTTGGCGGATGCCTCCACGCTGGACGGGTCCAGCGGCGCGGGGCCACCAGCGGGCGAGGCCAGTGTCAGGCTGAAACCCTGTCGGGTCAGGACGGAGTAGGGGTGGGCGAGCTCGGGCTGTTGGGCATGCTGTGTTAGTGACCTAGGGTGGTTTGGGGGGGAGGGGGATAGAGGGGAGAGGTGAGGGATGGACTTGCCAGATACCAGCCCGTCGGCTTGCCGGTGTTGCCCAGCTTGCCGTGGGAGGTGAGGACGACGAGGATCTTGGACGAGTCGGACATTTTGGGCGAGTGAGAGGCTTGCAAAGAGGTGGATGGATTTCTGAGAGGGTATGCGTATGTGTCTGTGTTGAGAGTGGATTGCTAGATTCGTGTTGATGAGCTTGGTGGGTTGTCTTCGGATGGACACCTCGAAGCCGGATTCTTCTTGCCCCTTTTATATCTCTTTCTATCCGTCAATCTGCCCCGCCATTACGAGATGGTCTATGATGCGTACATAGCCCACCGTGGCATCTGCAACCGAAGGAACTTTTGGCGGACCGAATCAAACTCGCTGACTTGAGAGCTCACAGCAGCCGTCTCCCAAGCGCCACCAAAGATGAAACCGCGCGATGCAGCCGCCCTCAGCTGAGCTTGCACCTCGGAGGTCGCCTCTGCCTCAGTTGTGCCATGTCGTGTTTGTGTTCGAACTTGAAGCTGTCCGAGTCTGCGTGACGTCATGGGCGGGACGGGGATGGTCGATCACCCATCTCAAGAACGGACCCGGGAGCTCGAAAAAAGATTGGACAAGCGGTCCGGATTGTCAGAGGTGCACCCCTGCGAAGTGAAAGCCGAACGAGTGACAAGCCAATCTTGGGCCTGCTCGGAAGCTGTTCCGAACCGAACAAGGCTTCGGAGCCGAATGGCCGGGGCGGGCCGGCAGGATGGGCCGACGACATTGGGCCCTCCTCTTATGACTTACCGAAATTATCCAGCTGACCTGACCTTAACCAGTTAATTTCGTGTGGAAGCTGAGAGACTGCGAATCTCCCTCGCAGAGCCCGACGAGCGTGCCACCGGCTTCTCATACGCACGTATGCACAGCCAACGGAATCGGGCGATGGGCCGACTCCTTAGATGAGTGTACTCCCTCCAGACGTGTCTGTAAGAGGCCGCGTAAGATGAAGGAGGCTGGCTGTTCACTCGAGCGTCCTGCCATGGCGGTGACTCTAACCGACGGTTACAGCCTCGGCTCGCTCACCGACAAGCCTGACTGCGTTCGATGTGCAGCGGGCTGCAATAAACCTGGTGAGTCAACGAGGCGAAAGAACAGCGCATGGCTGACCTAGCGATGTTGCACGCAATATATGGAAACGAAAAATGTCATCCCAGCCTCACGGCCGCATCGCCTGTTTGAGGTGGCCGAATCACCAGGCGGATGCATCACGTGTGGCACGAATCCACGAACAGCGTTCCCTTGGGCTGAGTGACCGCTCATAACAGCATCAGCAGCCTGACGCCGGAGCCAGTCATCGTCTCATCGGCTTTGAGCGGACATGAGGTTGGTGGCACTGTTGCTTCACGTTCCTCTCACAAATGAAGAGAGGGGACGCTCACATGAAACATGGAATGATGGTGATGTGAGAAGCGGTGTCCATCTCCTCTCATGTCTGCTCAAGTGTCGCATGGAATCCACTCCACGGACACAGAGCCGGCCCAGACGAGCAGTGATAGGCAAGTATGTCAGAGCCATCGCCATCATGAACCTCATCACCTCGAAGTGTACATACAGATACTTTCGACTTTTATTCCACAGGAATCGAGTATGTACACGTCCTCAACATATTACCTATGGTATTGTCCAAACCATCATGTGGTGGCCAACCATTCAAACAAGCCTAACCGGATGCTCCGCCCCAAAGAGTATGCAGTTCCCAACGCCGCTGGCTCTCTATCAACCGCCCCTTCACGAACGCCATCGAGCAGCAAACAAAGGGCGTGACATCGTGTACTCATCGCCAAACCCTCGCCTTGCTCTCATCAAGTGAGGTAACTTGCCTCACATCCACATCAAATTCCGACTCTGCCTCCGATTCTGCTGCCAAAGCGGCTTCGACAGCGCCGACGTCGCCGAGCCCGCACTATCATGCGTCCCGCTGCCGTAGTCTCCCCCTTGCGCACCAGCCGCCCCCTCCTGCTGCTGCTGCTGTTGTTGCCCACTCTGCTGGCCCTGTCCCGCCGCGCCAGCAGGAGTGACATGGTCCCGATACGGCTCCTCCTGCCCCGCCTCCTCCTCATCCTCCTCCCCAATCCTCCCCAGCGCGGCATGGAACCCCTGCGAGAAGTCATCAATCTCCCTCGTGAGCGGCACCTGGTCGCTCTCCAGCTGCCGCTGGCTATTAGCCGGAACCAGAAGCGGGTTCATGCCCATCATCAGCCCGGACCCGCCCGCGTAAGCGGCCGGGTACTGGCCTGGGTAGTACAACCCGCCGCCGGCGGCATCGCTAATGGCGCCGCTGGCGGTCGTGATGCCCCCGCTGGAGGAGGGCGGGTAGGACGAGACCGAGGCGGCGCCCGCAGAGACGGCGCCGGCGTAGGCGAAGGGCGAGCGGTCGTTGTCCGGGTCGAGGGGGTCGTCGTTGACGGGGGAGACTTCCATCTGGAAGGGCATGGGTGGGCCGGTGGCGATGGGCGGGAGCATGCTGCGGTTTGCGAGAGCGGCTGCCGGGGGTGAGGCTGGGGCTGCTCCTCCCGGGGATGTGGTAGTCGTCATCTCGGGCGGTTGGTTGTAAGCGCTGCCGTCTGGGCCGGGCCCGGTCTCGAAGGCGTCGTTGTCCTGTGCGAGAGCTGAGAAGCCTGTACCGCCGCCTCCTATAGGTGGACTGATGCGCTTGCCGCGGACGCCGCCTGGTCCGGGTCCTTGACGCACGTTGGCATTACGCCGCCGGAGGAAGAAGAGGGCGAGCGCGACGAGGGAGATCAGAACGGCTAGGCCGCCGATGGTTCCACCGACTATGGCGCCTGTGCGGGAACCCGAGCCGGCCGAGGCAGAGGCGGCTGAAGAGGACGTGGCTGCTGAGTTGGCGACGACCGTGGATGCTGATGACGACGACGATGATACTGATGATGTTGATGATTCGCTGGAGCTAGACTTGCTAGTGATAGTGCCCAGTGTTGTGGGCTCGCTGAGGGTGCTGATACTCTGTGTGTACGAGACACTAACGGTGGGACGGATGAGGACAGTAGTGATACCGCTCGCGCTGTTCATCACGGTGGCGGCCAGATCGCTTGCCGTCCCGCAACCAAACTGGGAGAAACCCCCGTCGAAGACATTCTTATAGCAGACATTCGCGCCCGTGCAACTGTAGACATACGGATTCACCTCCGTCTGCGGCCCACTGTTTGCATCAACGCACCCCGTGAAGACACCGGCCGTGCAAGAGGGCGCGCCGTCAGGGCAGCAGCCCACCACATTGTGCTCCGCGTCTAACACGCAATGGGACCCGGCGCCGCATGTTGCGGGAAGAGCGGAATCACCCCCGATGTAGCCGCACACCGTGTTCTCCTGCCGACGACGCAGAGCAAACGGGTCCCCGGGTGGCGGGGTAGGCTGGAGCGGCCATGAGACGACGTTGAGGGTTCGATACGGTCTGGTTATCGTGGGCGCTGGGGTCTGCCTGGGCACCTTTAATAATGCATGGGCGCTCGTCAGCTCGAGGATGCCGGACAAGAGGAAAACCGCCGTCGGCCGCGGAAGGCACTCAAAGAAGTCAGTCCTCATTGTCGCGGTTGGGAGTGCCGTTCCGGCCGCTTAGGCATCCGCATGCGCCAGAGCAACCTGTAAGTTGTGCGGCCGCGGTGCCTGAACTCCTGCCGCTTGATGCCAAACCGGAATCACCCAGGGGGTGAGGTTCAGTACCAGAAACTGTCGTTGATGGTAGTAGTTCGAGTTCAGACGAGCCTCACTGCAATGCAAAAGGAGCGGGAGGCACAGCGTCGTGGGCCAGACTGGGAATACGGAGGTAAAAGAGGCCGGATCCATCGCGGGCTTCTGCAGTTGCGAACAGGGGTTCATCGGATGTGGTGGGCCTGGTCTGAACCAAGTGGAACCCGTCCCGAGGCCAAGCCTTCCTTACGAGCAGGGGTGGGTTCGCTGCTGCATGTCAGGTTCGCTCATTCTCTGCAAAACCTCAAGCAGCAGAATCCATCCGACTTCGACGCAAATTGGTGACAATCGTTGAACAACTGTCACGCACTGGATGAAAACAAATCACTTTCCGGATAAACGTTAAGGGACTCGGGATTGGCTTTCACCCTTGGCACTGCCGGTTGATACACTGTGTATGTACACTGCCACATCTGCAGTGGAAGTGCTGCTGGTCGCTGGTAATCGGGTCCAGCCGCACTTGACGCACCCGTCTTCGCATTGCAGAATCGGGTAGATCGCCAACTTCTGCCGCTGATTATTGGTGTAGGGGCCTTGTGTAGTTGTGGGTTGGACGTTAATCGTATGCTCTTTGCGATTCAAAACCGGCAGCTTGGTCCATGAGTCGCATTGAGACGCCGAGCGCAGAGTCCGAACTCTGCCCTGTTTGACGCACCCTCGCATCTTGAACTCTTTGCCGCGGGTCGCACACCAAAAGCCAGAAAAGACCGCCATCAAGCGCGCCAACAACCGTTGACAAGCGCGAAGCGTTCTGTGGACCCGCGAGACGGACGCAATTTCCGTTTGCTCAAAGCCCGTCTCTGATTGGCCTGGCCATTGAACTCTTAAATCCTTCTCAGGGCATTTCTATATACACCGTAGAGTGTAGTTCCTCGGCGACGAGTCCGTACGTTACACGGGTACTGGCTCAGATAAGGTTTGTCGGGTAGTCCTGGAATTGGATACCAGCTCGAGAGAAACTACTCTTGTGTGTTGATCAAGTGCCGTCTTGAGCAGGCTGTGTCGTTCAGTGTGGAGGTGTTCGTCTTTTTTTAGACGCGGAAAGAGAAAACGGTTGTCTTGGGCAGTGGCAGTGCCCCGCATTGAAGACAGGCTAATCGGACCAGGGCAAGAACTCCCGACCGTTTTCACTTGTACGGGAACGACACAACCTCGAAAGCCTCAAGAGTTTTACGCTGGTTCGTGTTGTCTCAATTCCTGTCTGGAAGTCATCTCACCGGCTTCTCTTGGTGCTCATCAAAGTCACGGCCCACGGGCACTGAAGCTGTGCCGCAAATGTGGACCGCATCCGCGTGTTCTCTCCCGCGATGTCACCGTCGCTCTGCAGAGACTTTGGCGGGTTCCGGGATTTCAGATCCCCTTGACCATCCGAAGTCTGTTGACCGAGGATATCGTGCACTGGCGCTTATCATGTCTGGACATACGATAATAATACTTCGTCCCCTCTCCCACCCGTCTATCGGCTTACACTTCCTCGACCCCTCTATCTCGAGAAGCTACCGACACGGCAATTGCCTCTCCCAGAGGGTCGTGGGGTGCTATGGGATTACTTGATGGCCTTGCTCAACGATACGAAACCACTATAACTATCTTACCTTACTCGTACCGCTAAGACAATTATCATCTTCACGCGTGTGAATATGAGAGCGATGTGTTGAGAGAGCTGTCGGTGCATTGCGATTTGATATTCTCAAAAGGCCACCGCCGACATCCTATCTTGGCAAGAATAAGCGCATTAAGCGCTGGGGGCGGCGGGCAAGCCAACAGCATCACATCAGCCACCACCAATAACGCCGGAATGAATCCCCCGCAAACCGAGTTCCTCGGATCCGATCAGATCCGAGAGGCCGGGCCACAAACGGCATCGGCCATTTTCTTCCTTACACCGAGAGGAAGCGGGCGGATTCGACAGATTCCTAACGAATCGATGGGCCGACCAACCCTGTCTGTAGGCTTTCAACCAGCGCACCAATCTGGCACAGCTGCGCCGACAAGGAGTACAATTCATCTGCCCGGATCAGATTTCACTCAAGTCGTGCGTCAACTTGTTACTGTATACTACAGGAAGGAACTGGCTTGCCGTCATAGAGCTTGTGGCCACACTTGTAGTCTTACACACTTGCTGCCCTACCTATGAGGCAGCATTGATAGCCTTGACATGGTCCGTCACCAGGCACGTCGCAAGGGCGGATCCATAGTAGACTGTTTTCCCGTCATTGTGCGTCTGGCCCGTGCTCAGCTGGTCACCCCATTGCCAGAACATGTCGGCTGCCATCCCCTGAGTGGCCAGTGAGAGTGACGTCTGTTGCCAGGGCTTCTGGACGTCACAGCGGGCGTTGGCACCGTCTGGGCTTTTGTAAGTGATCGTGTAGGCGAACTGTCAGGTGATAAACGAGTGCAACACTTACACTCTTCGAGCACACAAGGCTTGCCGGCGGCCTTGCAGGCTGCGGCGTGGTTCTTGATCCAGGCTTCGCCGAAGCTGTACGGGACTCCCCCTGTCATACACACGTTGGGAATCAGAACTGGGGGTAGGGGGACAAGACTGGCAACGCACAGCTGTCGGGATGCATGTGGAACGTCCCAAAGTCCAGATTCTTGATGCCCAGGTTCTTGACAAAGTCGACACCCTCGCTGTACCCGTATGGGTGCGTCGTGTCACCAGGCAGGCCAAAGCCTTCGTCACCAAGCGTGATCACGTGGCTCGGATCCAGGCTGCGGATGTACGCCGAGATGTCGGTCGCCCACTTGTAGACGACATCTGTACTGCAACCCTTGCAGCGGGGCTCATTGGCCAGCTCCCAGGCGAACACGGCGGGCGAGTTGGCGTAGCGGCTGGCAACGGCCTTGATGTACTTCTTGTACTGATCTTGAGCCTTGGCGTTAGTGTACCAGCCTTCCTTGGTGCCGCCAAAGGCGTTGACGTAAGCGTTTATGCCGCCGTAGTCGTCCCAGTTGTTGACAAAGTTGATGATCAACTTGACGCCGCGCTTCTCGGCGGACTGGACCACGTAGCCAAGCCGCTGCAGGCCGTCGGCGCCCGTGTTGATCTGTGAACCGGATGACGAGAGCAGCTGGTACCACACGATGCCGGAGCCGGGTCTGGCGTTCACATCATTGAAACCCCAGACGCGCAGGATCTTGAGCCCGGAGGAGGAGATGTGGTCCAGCACGGTGTCGACATCCCTGTTGTTGGTCAGGAAGCCGATCCAGTATGAGTTGGTGCCCGCAAAGTAGCCCGTCTTCCCGTCCATGGAGAAGCGCGTCCCGTTGACGGTGGCCGAGGCTGCTGCTTTCCCTGAGGGAAGAGCTTGGGCTGCTGAAAGCAGACCCAGACTGAGCAGGAGGACAGTCTTCATGGTTGCGGTCTTGCTATCCAAGTATCCCAACTGCGGCTGGTGCTTGAATCGTTATGGAATAGGGCAAGGTGTTCAAGTGGCTCGCTCGGGCGTGCCATTAAGTATTCGACCGACCATCCTTCATATATCACATTTCCCGGGCATCGAACATGCCGCTCTGACAGCTTGGATGCGGATTTATCTCGACGGGCATGGACAGATGGAATATCCGCCCGTGATATATTACCCCGACCTTGACCTCGGAGGCGGGCCGACCGCCTTCCCAGTACGGAAAATTGTCAACATTGTCTCTGAATATCGAAGAAAAAAAGGTAAAGGGAGGCAAATTCAGAGGAAACGATGTAATGTATGGCCAATTGTGGAATCTGAGAGGACCAGGGTGCTGTGACGGCTTCACCTAACCGTGTGCGGCACATGTGTTTGTATCCAACAAAGGAATATGTGAGGGGCTCTTTTTGTCTTGTGTTGTGACGGGCGGGACCTTGGTTTCTAGAGACTCCGTGGAAGTTGACCAATCCAAGCGCTCCACCCAAGACTCAATGCTGCCGTTCCAGAGTTCGTCAGCTGATCAGGGAAACTTGTAGGTGGCGAGGTTGGAATGCATATCGACCTTGAGGGCGGCGTGCTGATCGCTCAAGATGGTGCTGGATTGGATGAAGCTGAAACGGCAGCCAACAATGAGACGTGAGTGGGCATTTTTAGCGTTCTGGGCCCCTGCTCCCCCACTCAAAGCAAACCCCCACCAGCGCTCTCGGGATGCTCCATTACAGCCGACTCCAACATCGCGAATCCCCGTAGAACTTTCCCCTCTTCTAGATTCGGGCGGAGGCAGCTTCTCCTTCACCTTTGCCCGTTCTCAGACGGTGAGGAGGAAGCCAAGAAGCCGGGTCGAGCACTGTCATCAAATATCCTTTTTCAATCGGGGAAACCGCTCGGAAAGTAGGTGCTGCAGGACTCCGAGATGCCGATCCGCGTGAAGTCGCGTCCACAGCAGGCGGAAGCGGCATTGCCCCCATCACCGACAGCTCGCCAAGCGTTCGGTGCGGAGCTTCCCGACATCAGGCTGGACGATTCTTTCCGAGTGTTGGTCAAGAAGCTCTCAATTTACATCGCTAACACCATTGTATTACCTTCGACCTTTGAGCAGCTCAGGACCACCGGTGCCGGCGAAGGACTACGCACTCTGGTCGACCATCTAGCCCTCACCTGCACTCATCCTGCCATCGTGAATGCGTTGCTGTATGTATTCCGCCATTGTTTACTCTCCGCCTCCGAGTGGTACGCTGATCGCCCTGTAGTGCGCTCAAATGGCATTATGGCTCCATCCTTGAAGACAAGGGGTTGAACGAGGCCCGTGCCAACGCTTGTGAGATCGTGGCCTGGCGTTTCCTCACCCACCTCTCTGAGAGAGAGGCTGTCGACTACTGCCTCTACGAGATCCCGGATCCGAAGGACGCGGATGAGCGGAGCAACAGCGACGAGGAACAGGCCGTGGCTGATGAGCACAGCGCCCTTCTAGGTCAGGCCCTGCATGGCACTGCAAGTCCGGCTCGCGGGGTCTTCGGGCAGTCGGGAAGCAGCAAGCGCAATCTCCTGATGCAGTCAATTTCCCGGCTCACCATGAGCATGACGGCTGACGAGGATGACGAAGAGGAGGACGACCCTACGGCGCACTTCACTAACCTCAATGCCCTCGAGATCGCCGCCATCGCGGATGCCAAGCGCTTCCTCAGCCAGGCAGTCGTCCAGAAGATCATCACGGGGATATGGAATGGCGACATCATTTTCTGGGATAGCCTGTCGGTCCACTCGGAGAAGAGACCGCGATTCTACAAGCCTGCCACCGCCGACCCCTTTTCACGCCTCCGCGTCCCCAAGTACCTCAAGTCGTTTGAGATCTTGTTCTTTGCCAGCTTTCTCTGCCTTTACTACGCTGTGTTGATGGAACGGAACCCGACTCGTATCACGACTCTGGAGATCTTTTTGTGCCTCTGGTTTGCTGCATTCGCCTACGACGAGCTGAGTGAGTGGATAGATGCGGGCTCAATCTTCTACGCAGCTGATGTCTGGGTACGCGCGGTCTTCTTCCGATGGTTTCAGGAGAGGGTCTAATTGCTAATCCCGCCTCACAGAACCTATTTGACATGGCCATGATTGGAATTGGCGTTGGTTACTTTGTCTTGAGTGCGGTAGACCACCCGCTCGTTTTGCTTCTGTACTGACGGTCGTCAGGGGTCGTCGGATTGCAAACGCACAATGCTCGCCTTGTTGACTTGGCCTTTGACATCTTGGCTCTCGAGGCCCTTTTCATGGTTCCGCGCGTCTTTTCCATCCTCAGCTTGAGCCCTTACTGGGGTGTAAGTCGCTCCCTTCGCCTCAAAGCCGATACTGTGAGACTAAGTCGGTTCAGACTCTCATTCCGTGCCTGAAGGAGATGGGAAAGGACTTCCTCAAATTCATGGTCCTGGTCGTGGTCATCTACCTAGGATTCCTGACGACCTTCACACTTGTCGGCCGCGAGTCCTTCTCGCTCGGATCTATGACCATGTTCCTGACCAAGATCTTCTTCGGATCTAGTTACGTTGGCTTCGACATCATGAGGGACATTGACCCCGTCTTCGGACCTCCTCTGATGATCCTCTTTATCATGCTCAGCTCCATCCTCCTCACGGGCTCCCTGACGGGTATGCTGTCCAACAGCTTCTCGCGCGTCATCACCCACGCCCGCGAGGAGTACCTCTACGTCTACAGCGTGTACGTCCTCGAGGCCTCAACCAGCAACCGCCTCACCCACTTCTACCCGCCCTTCAACCTGCTCGCCCTCGTCATCTTCCGCCCACTCCGCCTGTTCCTCCCCTCGGACGCCAAATTCCGCCACGCCCGCATCCTGCTCCTCAAGGCCACCCACCTCCCCATCGTCGCCGCCATCGAATTCTACGAATGGCTCCGCGGCACCTCGGCCAGAGGCACTTCATATAACGGCTTCCGCGGCCCGCGCCACGCAACCATCGGCAGCCCCAACCCGGCCAAGCGCTTCGCGCAGCAGCAGCACCGCCAGCGGTCGTCGTCGTCCCTGCGCGCTGACTCGGCTGCCGCCGGCGCCTTTGCCCTCCGCGCGGCTCCGATTGGCCCCGGAGACTCGGTGAGGCTCACGCCGCAACAGCGGCGCGCGGCCACCGAGGCGGCGGAAGACGAGGCGTTTGGCGAGCCGTCGACTGATGTCGAGGTGCGCATTGCGGATCTGGCGAACAAGATTGATCGGTTGACGGAACTGGTGGTCGCGCTGCAGGCGCAGCAGAGTCGACGGCTGACGGATGTTTCTGTTGCGTAGCGCCCTGGGGGCCAGGGCTTTACGGGAATGGGAAGGGGTGTGGTGTGGGGTGAGGCCGGAGTTGTGGCCGGGAGGTCTACATGGGGGTTGTTTAGGGTGTATTGGGCGATATTTTACCGTTTTCGTTCGCAGAATGTCTCTCTTTTATATCTTGGTTGCATCTTGATTGGGGCGGCGGTGGCGTCTTCGCGAGTAATCATCTTGCTGGTGTTGCGGAGCATTGCGATGTGTTTCTTGGTGTTTGATACACGGTGTGCTAGGAGTTGAATATAACAAGGTCGTGCATGATGAAGAATCATAGATATATGCTCCTAGCTCCATGATACTTGATGACTCGTCTGGCTTGAGAATTCTCCCGGGGTGTTTGACCAATACGTGGCAGCCAGCTGAAAAGGGCTTAGCTACGGGGTTTTACATCGATATGCCACTATCTACACAGATATGTAGGAATCTGTTGCCCAGAAATTCAAGATTCTGCTTGCCATACCAAGTTGATGCTGCTTATCCAACAGGAACTGGCCTGGCCCAAGTACGCACTATCTGGGCAACAAGATGATGAACCTTTCACAACACCCTAGCCAGGTGGTTAAGGACATCGACCGTGCCAGGCAACCACTTGGTATGGCGTCGTCAAGAATCTGAGGTGTAGCTCAACACCATGCCAAACCGCAGCTGGTTGGCTCACAGCAAGGCTTGAGAGACTGCCACTAATTAGCGCTTGAGCTAACGTCTGGTTGAGGCAACCATGCTAAAGCTACTTCACGCTGGAAGGAACATGCCTTCCTCTTCCGCTTCTTATACGCTGTATTTGCAGAGTCCTCTGCAGAGAACGCCCCAGAATAGCTCCTGTACTCCCTTAGATAGCGATATATAAGAGATTCACCAATAACCCTAGAAGACATTCACCATGAAGACAGACAGCAGCACATCAATTACCGACCTTGGCACCTTTTGGCAGCGCCATGTGCATACGCCATCTTCTCAGTGAACTGCTCCTGCCTCATCCTTTCCATGTGTAGTGAGCGTTGGCGAGAGAGCTAGGCCATTGGCCAATGTCCTCAGGCTGTGTTTTAGGATGAGGCATGTCGCATGAGTTGACTAATCAGTCCGGCCATGTGCAGCGTAGCGGGTGTTGTCTTATCACATGCCAGCAAGCTCGAGATGGGTTTAGAGAACTGCACAACTACTATCCTTTCTCGCCCGATGCTAATCTGCCAAAGTGCTGAACAAAAGGGATAAATCATAAATTCAGATTTCACTGTGGCAAACGGGGCATGGGGCCAGGAGCATTCTGTAAAATCCGAGCTTGTTTGCTTGTTGGTTGTGTTGTCCGAGGTTGATATAGTAGGTCACTGTGGGTTACATCTGCGTAAAATGCATGGTCGAAAAGCAGAACCCCTAATGGCATTTCGACCTCGGCAAATTCTGGGAACGCGGCAAGGTGGCCGAGCGGTCCAAGGCGCCAGGTTCAGGCCAACCTGAATTAGTAAATCTCGATAGATTTCCTGGTCTCAGAAATGGGGCGTGAGTTCGAATCTCACCCTTGTCACAAGACTTTTGCATGTTTTTGTTCTGCGTCCATCACCCTTTTGCTTGGCTTCGGGAGATTGGCTCTGCCTCGGATTCTGCAGCCGCGAAGGTAGATTCGGGGCTTGGAATGCAATCGCTCGGGCGCTGTTCTCCGTGACTCGCGGTTTGTTGACACTTGACACAGGGAGCTGTAGAGGGTATGGATGGATACCGTTGTTTTCTGGTTTGGAGACCTCCGGGTAGTATGGTTGGTAGCAGGGGCGATATATTTGAGACAAGCGGATCACGTTGCGCACCTGGATGGGGTCTATGTCGTTGAGATATTGTGAACCACGAACAATGCTTACACAGCTCACTGCAACAGAAGTTTTGCGTGTGACTGATGACTTATCATAACAGAAGGTGCAGATAAAGTTCCCCGGATGTTGACCCCGAGTGGGTCTCTGAAGCAAGTTGATCTGCAGACGGAAAACAAAATCGTCTGAAACATCAGATCGAGTTCGAAAAACAGAGGCACGGAACGCGCTATAGTCTCAATCTGAGATGATTGATGTGACCCCTCTGGCTTGTGCGCTCTGCGGAAAGAGCGACCCTGCATCGGGCTTTGGCCGGGCTAAGCGGGCTGGGCTCAGGCAGGCGTTCCTGAGCCAATCGCAGCCCTACGGTTGACGCTCTTTTAATTGGCCCAGGCGCCACAGCTGCGGCTGCTCGATTGGGATGATCGAAATTAAAACAGGTCGCGTATGCTCAGGGGGCAGGGAAGCGCGAGGCTCTGGCAACGTCCATCCTTCTGAAGAGCTGACAGGCGCGAGCGGTGGATGGTCGGTCGCAGGGGTCAAGGCCAATCTTCAACTCTCCTTTGTCATGCGAGTGGCCCTCCGTTCATTACACTACACACACGTTCGTTACAGTCACTCATTAGCTTTCGCCTTCGCATGAACAAAATAACAGGCCGCGACAAGGTCCCACGTCGCAGCAGCGCTTCCGCAGTTCGGCAGAGTTAGTCCACGGTCGCCGAGACGTCATCGAGATTCGAGGGGTGCCCCGGGCCGAGACGTCTCGGGACCGCGCCTCTGGTCACTGGTGGAGCGTGTCCTGGACCTGTCACCCGGTGTCTGCTACTCTTCGGTCTCGATTTCTAAGGGCCGAGAATAGGATGGAACCCGGTGCCAGGGGCAGGTCCCCTGCGTCCCGGCGAGTCGCACAGAAGCTGGGCGGCGACACCATCGTCAGCATTCCCTATCGTCCACGTAAGGATGCAGCCTACGCGCGGAAGACTGCAGCTGCCGAACTTGACCCGGCGACGGCTACCCGGCTACCCGGCCCCCAGGCTGACCCTGGACACCCGGCGGCCGCCGATGCTCTGTCCCTCTCCGGCACCACTCCCCCGAGCAGCCCGACCACGGCCAGCTTCCCCGGCGGCCCCAAGTCTATGACTCCAGACTCGATCAGGAAAGGCCGCCCTCAGCTGGTTCTCACCGACTCTCAAGGCAAGATCGCTGCCAAGGACGGGGATGACACGTCCTTCCGGAAGCATAACCGTGGAATCGGTTCCATTGACTCTATCCTGTCTTCTACTACCTGTGTCAACACACAGTCCGAGTGCAGCCGCTCGGAATCGCGCCTATCTCGAGAAATTCGCAACGAGATCGAGGAGGATGCTGGTGGCGGCCCGTCTGTCCTCCCTCACCGCACTCCTCGCAGACAGGCAAGCAAGTGCGTATCATTCCAGACACCTCGCCCAGTTCTCTTTGGACGATCGTATCCGCTCACACTCAACAGGATACATCTTGCTCCCCCAAGCACCACGGCGCCTGGGTCTTTGTTTTCTGTGGAGACTGAGGATCAGGGGGCTGTTGATGAAGAGGCTAGGCTTGTTGATGAGGTCTCATCATGGGTTCTGAGAAACACGTTTGGTAAAGATGTGGATGACTGTGCCGCCCCCCTGTTGGTCTGGGACTGCACGTACCGTTACCTCCAGGAACTCTGGACCGCAGCTCATGAGGGAAAGTTGGGATTTATTCAAACGATATCTGGCCACGGCACGCCGTCATCACACTACGGCGGGACCCCAAGCTCTAGTAACAATGACCAGCAACACTCGGACCAGCATGGAAAGGGAAAGAGGAAAGCAGACGGAGGCAGTGATGACGGGAGTGGGCTGGGCGGCCGGGACAATCAGGGGAACGAAGGACGGGACGTGTCGCCAGCCTCGCAAGCATACAGCACCAAAGGAAACATCACCAACCTCAGCTGTCCCTACCGAAAACGCAACCCTCTTCGGTTCAACGTGCGCGACTACTACGTCTGCGCCACACATTCTTTTGCCGATATGTCACAGCTGAAGTATGCCTCACCAAAACTTCGCCTTGCAGGCCTATATGCTAACGGTATCCAGGAAGCACATCCGTGCTCACCACCCGCCTGTGCAGAGGAACGCGGGCCCATTTCTCTGTCCCCGATGCTGCCAAGGGTTCGTCTCCAAAAATGACCTGGATTCGCACCTGCGCCAGCTGGACGTGTGCCGTATCTCCTATGACAGTGGCGGCGCCGACCCTGAGGATGGCATCACCCAAAAGATTATTTCGTCCCTAGAGGCTAGAAGCCTGAAAGCCAAAATCGACAACTGGGTCTCGTTGTGGAAACTTCTTTTCCCAAGCGATCAGGTCATTCCGGATCCGGGTACGGATGCTCCTTGTCTTCATCTCCCGTACGTTTCTTGAATCCTAACCTTCGAGCAGTGTTCGTTCCGGTGATGGAGATATTTGATTTCATTGCCGAGTCCAAGAAGTTCATCAGCACGTTGAAAGACCTGCTCGAGATCCAGTACCGCTACGTTCTTGAAGGGGCAAGTCAAGTGATGGACGTCGACCTCAAGATTCACCAAGGCCTCGAACGGAGTGCGAAAACCATCTACAACTGGATCGAAACTGTCGTGCAAGATTGGGAGCAGCGGATATCAGGGACTGTCTCTCTGTTTTCAAGTTCAGCCATCAATCAGCCGGACACGAACGGTGAAAGTTGGGCTTCTACTCCTCACCTCCCTCCTTCCCCGGCTCCAACGCCAACAATCTTGCCTGGAAACGCAGCTGCCGCGAGCACCTTGCCTAGCGCGGAGAGCCCCGGCGCAACTGCGCCCCGGAGTCTTAGGGCGTCGTCCGTCCGGAGGCGGCCGAATCCTCCACCTAAGCGGATCAAGAGGCCCGAGATACTACCAAAAGCCCCACCGCCGACACAGATACCACTGCCCATCCAACGAGCACGAACTCCTCAATCACAAGCAAGGATTGTCAGTGCTTCGTTTAGGCCGCCCCCGACAGTCCTTCCAAGCCAGTCAATTCCTGTTCCAACACCAACCACACAGAATCTCGAGCCAGGGCCACAATACCAGTCAAGCTGGGAGCATCCCACCGTAACGGTCACTAGCGCCTACAATGTTTCCTACACCAGCCCGGGTGATATGTTTCAACATCCGGCCATGACACCGACACACTACGCTCCCATCCATCCATCGTACCTAGCGTCGACGGAACAGCCAAACGAGACGATATCGGCCGAGGCACTGCAACAACACGAGGTCGGCCCACGGCCACACTCAACAGCAACCATTCACGCTAACCGGCTTACTATGTCGACGGCTTCTAGGTCCTCGCTTGCCAGTCTCAGCTGGATCCGCGACGAGAACCGGGATTCGAGCCAGACACTCGTGGAAGCTCATCCGCCAGGAAGATGCGGCAACATGTACTGCCCGAGCTGTAGCAAGACGTTACCCGACGACATCACTGCGCAGCCGTCACCTGTGGGCATGCACCCTGTCACTGGTTCTCCGCACCACCACCCCGGTTTCCACACGGCGGGACCGGGAACGGGGGCGCCATTTCAAACCTCACCCAGGCCCGGGGAAGTGCACGGCTTTGGGGATCAAGTGGAGTGGTCGTTCCATACCACTGGGGGGATGCATGGGGCCGGGGTTAATGATAATAATCTGTTTGGAGGAGGTCACCACGGGCCGCAGGAGGGATACTAATACAAGAAGCAGGGGGCTGTTTTGGATACTTCGTCACTGTATACTAACAATACTTCACAAGGATCTCTTACTAATGTAATACAGATGTAACAGCCTCTGGCTCTTTCGTTGGGGCGCTGTGAAGCAAGGACCACCGATCGGACATCTGCTGAAACGGCACGCTATACGAGGACATGATTGGATGTATCGCGATGTTTGTGTATGATATTATAGATCTCTGAGCGTTGCTCAAGCCCGGGGGTTCTCTCATCGGCGCGATGTAATTCTACTAGTAGTGTGTACCTGACACAGTAATTACTAGTCATATCTACTTGAAGTTCGCCATGATATCTGCTGATGATGAATGAAAATGAATGTCGGGCATCCCCTCGGGCCCACTGAGTGATGTTAGCTTCGAAGAGACGACGGGAGATAGTCAAAGCACCTCCAATCTCATAGACTTGCGGAGATCCCGTGAAAGCATGACTTGATCCTTGCTACGGCTAGGTGTCATTATTCTAATTAAACTCCCGTCTTCAGCCAGCCTACCGAGAGAACGCTTAGTGATCTAACTAACGTATCTTATTAGCGAGTCGCGCATATCAGCGAGTCGCGCATATCAGCGAGTCGCGCACTCTCCACTACCCCATAACAACTATCTTCAATTGCTATACAACAACATTAGGAACCAACAATGATTACATCAGAAACAGCTG